>VZTD01001192.1:1088290-1113888 GCA_013397725.1 Rhagologus leucostigma | reverse complement strand
GGAGGACGAGGGGAAGGAGCCGAGGGGGAAGGAGAACGCGGGGGACCTGCGGGCATGGTGGGGAGTGGGGCAGCAGCAGAAGAGGACGAGGAGCCCCTCGAGGGCGTTGTCAGGGGCAGGAAGGAAGAGCCTCCTCGGCTGGCAGGGCGCCCATGCGGGAGGCCGGGGGAACAGCGTGGGCTGCCCCAGGGCTGGTGTCGGGAAGCCACGGTGCGGCCAATGCAGGGCGTGGAGAGAGGGCTCTGGGAGCGGGACACAGGGGATTGCAGTGGTGCTCGGGTTCCTCTTTCCATGCTGGCCTTCAACCCGGCTTTCCTACTAAGCTCATTTAAAAGATAAATAATTTTTGCACGGCCTGGGCGCCTGAAGTTCAAACATCCCCTCACCCCTTCCTCCCTCCCTTCCTCGCCACGTTTTCTCTGACTCAGGCTGGGCAAGAGAGAGGGTAGAAACGCTGCAGTAACTTTTACTATCAAGATGTCTCGTTCCCTGAAGAGATGGTGGGGAGAGGACGGTGAGGAGGGATGGCTGATACGAGCGGGGGAGGAGGAGGTCGTGCCGCCCTGCACGGCGGGTGGGAGGCTTGGCTGCGCTGCTGGGGCTCTGCCAGCCCTCGCCTCATCTGCTTTTCACTTCGTTTTGGCACCAGGAACACATTTCTGTTCTTACCCGTGGTTTAGAACGCTCAGATGGTGGTTTACTCTCCCTCCATAGGAGTATGTTAGAAACGTGTCTCACCTTCTTAAATCTCTTCAGTGTAGAGGAAGTCGTAGCTGCTACAGGACAGGGCGAACAAAAGACCTACAGACATTAAGAGGGAAGGGAAAGAAAAGAGGCTTGATCACAATAAACCTAGTCAAGAATCCATTTTTTTCTACACTTTAATTTCCCCTTTCCTACCAGAAAATCATGAGGAGTCCTTTCCAACTCGGCATATTTTGTGATTCTATGGCAATAGTTTGAAGTTTCAGTTCATTAAGATTTCAAACGCGGAATGCACGGTGCAGTTCGGGAGGGCTCTTGCTCTGCTTATACCAGGAGAGTTGTTCAGTGATACTTGCCATTAGCAGCTTCCCTTAATTTACGGTTATTTTACTTTTTTTTTTCCCTCCGGAGTGTCTCGAGAGTACTTTCACTTAGAGAAGAAGCGGCACTCATTAGCGTTTGGGAAGAGAATGGGGGGGTGGGAGCCTCTCCTTCCTTTCTGCGCGCTCTCGCTGGTTCAGGGACCAGCCTCTCCCCAGATTTTGCCCGGGGAGGTGCCGGGACCAGCCCGCGGCCGGGGCAGCCTCCTCTCTCCTCTTGCCCTGGCTTCCCGGCGCGTCCATGCGGTGGTAGCTTGCATGGACCGGTGTCTCCGCGCTCCCTCCCTCCCTCCGCCGGTGTGTACGTGATCCGCTGCGAGTCGCTGCAGATTCCGCCTCTTTGCGTCATCTGGGCTGGGAGAAGCATCCTCCCTCCCCCTGCCCGCAGGAATAACGGGGAGCCCCCGGGTTTACCTAGGATTATCCGGAGCTCTAATCGGGATGAAAGGGATTTGTTACCATCGAGGAGGAGAATGTTGCAGTTCTGGAGAGAAAACAAATCCATGCGTTTAAATGGTTTCTCTTTTGCCCTTCGGTGGGGCTACACTTGTTCAAGTTTTATCCACAGTTTGCCGTCAGTGGCATCAATTCCACTGCTAAATGATTCTAGGAGGAACTGGGAATTAGAACATCTCTGTGTTAATGGTCTGGTGGCCAAATCGCCATTTTAATTTAAAAGTGTGGCAGGGTACTTGTCTGAAGCAGCCATAGCGTATTCAGCAAGAGGCTGAGCCCTGCAACTTGCTTTCGCGTGGCTGGAGATTATATAATGCAGCAGCAGATGCATCTCCTTTTATAAAGTATTAATCTGCACTTGCCACTATGTGAATTAAGGCATTTAAAGGACTTGCAGAATCCACGGGTAACATCTAGACTTTACATCTGGCAGACTGCCACAGAAGCATGGAGGGTTCCAAAGTTACAGCCTGTGAAAGTTGCTGTCTAAGGAATGGGGTTGTCACAAAGACCAAAAAAAGTAAACTGGATGCCTTCCAAGGTGTTTCATTGGCAGCATTGTTGTTCTAACTTTGAAGAACAGGGAAGTAACACCCCGAGTGTTTTAGAACTTGATCATTTTACCTGAATCACACAACACAGTGTGTGACCATAACCCTTTACTATCTGGGTAACAGCAGAGAGGTGTAAAATACGCAGCCTCAAGTCAGTTTGGTTAGGAGTTAAACAAGGGACAAAATGAGTCATGCCCTGTCAAGGTCATTTGCCCTCTGTAGGACAGAGTGCAAATGTGTGAGAAGTGAAGTTGTGGAGTACACACAGAAGGAAATACGCTACTGTTACTGCTATTTGAAAATAATCTGTTCAAGCAAGGTGTAGGTGAGGCAAAGCTACTAACTTGGAAGTAGGCAAAAAAGTTGTAGTATTAGGAAAAGAGTTCCAGTCTTATGTTTCATTTTGTTTTAGATGTGTTAGATATTAAAAGTCTTCAGAGTATCTGTAATCCAAACTAAACTCACAAACAATTGAGTAGAAAAAACACCTGTTAAACACAAAATCTTAATAGGTGCCAGGATTTAGATTGGACTGTAAATCTGAGCGTAGAATAAAATATACATGAAATTATTTTAAAGTGGAAGTGCCATTGCTGTTATTGTACTTTTTAGTAATTTAAAAGTAGTTTTATGTAAATTACACAAGGCTTTCTATTTAACAGGGCATGTTAAGTTTTCAGTTACTTCCCTACATTGGTGCTACTTCCTTGAAAGTTTTCTGTTTCTTTTTCTACCTGTAGAATTTTAAAGACCGTAGAATGTATATGTGTCATACTGGAACTGTTATGGTTTACTCACCATTCTTTTGTTTGATGGAATTAAAGAATTTATCGGTGATCTGTTCCACAGGAAAAAAATATGTATTTAGTACACTTAATATGTGTAAGTGCTAAACTTGACAGTCTATCACTTTAGCTAGCCAGCTGTTAAATTCTGAACTAAAAATGTACTTTCCACTGTAATCAAAAGAACCTTGAGAGGCAAAAGAGGTTCTGACAATCAATTCTCAATATTTATGGGTTGGTTCAGTTTCTGGATTGTTTCTAAATTGTACTGGTTGCAGCTCAGGAAGGTGGTTTAATAAATGGGGTTTAATAAGTCACACTTCTCACTTTGTGGGATTCTCTGGCTATGGTCTGCTTCAGGTCATGAAGTACACTGGTTGAATTTTCTGTGGGTTGCCAGTGGCCACGGGAGACAGTTTTGGCCACCGTAGGTCACTGGCGTTCACACAGCCGCCAAACAGCCTATTCTGGGACTGTGGTAGGTACGGCTCTGCAGCAGGAAGAGTCATCGGAAAGCCGCTGACAGAAGGTGATTGTGCACTCTTGGAGAAGGATGCATTTGTGGCTGTGGAGTTGCTGCCCAGCCCACTGACTCAAGATTATTGTCTTTGAATAGGACCGTGCTGTTTTTGAGATAAACTCAAGTAAGGGATGTAATGGTCTGGAATATCATAGCCCATCCCGCTGAAGTAAGGAGCTACATGTCTCTATGTTTGAAGCATTCCAGGCTTCCCAAAGTTCCAAGGCTTATTTAGCTCTGTAGATATATGACTCTTGTCCTGGCGACATGGATTGGAAGAAGAAATCTTGGCACTGAACAAATGAAAAAGCTCACGTCCTACAGCAAAACATCTTAAAAAAGAACCCTAAAGAAGCCTTTTGTATTCCAGAGTTTTGGGATACTACAGACCATGACTGTGGAAACAAAGATTTACGTATTTCTGCTCTTGAAGTATTACAGGCTGAGGAGCATCATAAGATGTATTAAATATAGTAGTGCAAGTGTATTGATCTTATCCTGGTGGCAAAGTTTCTTTTTCCACCATAAGCTTCTGAACTAATACAGTAAAATAAATAATTATTTTTTTTAGAAAAGTCACAACCAAAGTAAAACAACCCACACTCTTCTTATATCATCCAAATTAGAGTTTATTTGTTAACACTTAATGTAATTTGAACAGTCGCAAGGAATTTTTGAATTCTAGCCCCCCCGAAAGGCACCTTTTCCAGCTAAGAGTTGTGCATGCAAATAGACATGTATATGAAATACACATCTATGTGTCTATAGATATAATAAGTACTATTTGTATGTAAAATTAAGGAATGTAGTTATTAATGGGTGAGTGTAACTATTTCAATGCATTTCGTATTTTTGAGAAGCTTCTTCTATAACTAGTCGATTCACTGATTGAATCTGGTCTCTAAGATTTTTATTTTAATTTTTAAGAAGGAGGTACGTTTTTCATCTAGATGTTACGCTATTGTGTATATTTGTGCGATAGAATGTTCTGATCTAATACACTGTTAGTGTTCAGGAAAATTGTGTAATATTTTCTTCAGTTATCTAGAATAATTATTGTGATTATATGCAATAAAATCTGTAATGTAATTACAAGTAAATGGAACAAACCCAAGTTGTTTTTTTAATGATTTGCTCAAAAGAGACTGCTTCTCTTTTGATGATTATATGCTCTTACTGACATAACCATTTACATATTAGAATAAAGTGTTCCTGTTTGGTAATGTTTAGACATTTTCCTTAGTGATTTTTGCTATATAGTCTTTTAAGTCTGAATCTTTATTCAGGGTAGCACTGAAACATATGTGCTAAGTCATTAAGCCTGCGTTAAAGCCAGTGTTTATCTTTAAAATTGGTGGTACTTAAGTGTTTCTTGATGCTTGTCCAAGATGCATAGTTTTGATTTTGCTTTTGAATGGTTTATATTACAGTTATTTATTTAAAGGCATGTCTAGCTGACTAAAGCAAGGCAAACTTGGCTTAAACACAAAATCATGTAGAAGCTCCTCTGTTGTAGTGGTACATATATATGTGGACCAGGACGTAGGCACAAGAGAGGGATACTCTTTTGGAGGCAGGGAGTGCCTGTAAAATGATTTAAAGATTTCTGCAGTACTGTTTGTAACCCTGTTACAAAAACCAACTGCTCCTTTTAAGGACAATTGAATAGAGAGCATCAACAAGTAGAGTAAATTATCAACTTTTAAATTAATCGGAATGTTACGTAAAGCTGTGTAAGTAGTTGCATTTCACTTAATCTTTACTGAGTCCAAAAGAGCAAAATAAATCTTTCCCTCTTTCCAAGGCTTTAATGCAAAAGCAAGTAGTAATTCAGGAAGATCTTAAATAATTCTTATATTATTAAAAAAAAATAAAAATACTGGTTTTATTTGTGGCTTTCTTTTGAAGCTGCTATTCTAATCCTATATGTTTATCGAACTGCATTTATTATTCAGGACTAAATCCCTGGTTAACCCGATAAATCTCTTTTAAACTAGTAAGCATGAATAATAACATTTCACAGTTATTATGGTAATTCACAAATGCTGTTGTAAGACTCCACAAATAATGAAATTTTATTAGACAGTCCTGCAGAGGCTTCATGAAATTTTACGTTTTTTTTTCTTGAATTACTGCAGTTTAGACAGCCAAATTGTCTAAAATCTAAAGCTGCAATGTGTTATCTGTATTTTGTAGGTATCAAATTCTAACATGCTTTAGTCCTCAGCCCTTCTGAAATGTAAGCCAGAAGCCTACCAGTAGACAACCAAGTCTTTTTTCTGTGTAAGGAGATAAAATACACAACACGAAATATCAATAAAATGTATGTTACATAAACTTACAAAGCTGCAGTGGTAGTACTGGGTAAAGGCTTTATGTCTGTAATCTGTGGGACTTTTTTTCCTCGGCTTTTGCACTTCCATGGAGCAGGCATATTGTGAATTTCACCTATTTTTCATGCAAGAAACATGGAAACTGGAAGGTATTCATTAAGAAAGTATTTGGCTGTATTAAGAATTTATATACATGTATATATAAACTTTCCACAAACAAACCAAACCAAACAATGGCAACCCCCATCCAAAAAAAAACCAAAACCAAAAGCCAAAACACAACTGCCAAAAAACCTCCCTACCAAGCAACAACAACAAAAAAGCCTCCCACACAACATGTGCTTTAATAGAAGCAAGCTGTGGGCTTTGGTGAAAGGAGTACCTTGTGCTGAGTCTTCCTGTTTGTGGGAAATGGCAGTGCTGTGATGAGCTGTCAGTTTGGTAAAATTAAAGGTCTTTGTCTCTCAGGGGTGTTAATTTCGTTATGGAAACTATTTGACTGAGGAGATAACTTTGCTCTGTTAATACTGAGATTTAGCATGCTAACTATTTTCAGTGCAGGCTGTGAGATGAGATTCTCTGTTTTTCTTTGACATCATCCAGTTCTTTGTCTAAAGCTATGCTTTTAGCTGTCTTGGCATTTGAGAACTTTTTCCATCTATGCCACATGGCCGATGCTGGCTGGAAGAGTTCTTGCTACAACTTCCTAAAACAGAACTTATGTGAAAACACTTTTATTCGTGATTTTTATCTTAACTGACTTCTACACAAACAGCAGAAGCAGCTTCTTGATTTTGGCAAACTTAATTTTTTTGTTTAACATTGAGCAGCTTCAGGGACTTCCTAGTGTGTTCATAAGTAATGAATCTTTGAGAAAACCTCAGCTTCATTCTTTAGACAGGTTGACTTTGACAGCTCAGTATTTTTTCCAATAAGGGTAGATACTGCAGGATTAGATCTTTGTGGCTTGCTGTGTTGTTTATATATTCTAGTTACCAGCTTTTTATATCTGCAGAGGGGTGAACACTTAACGTCTATGTTGAGCAGCAGAGCTTACCTACTACTTGGCTATTTTGATATTAAATGCATCAGATTTGGAGAATTGTTGCCCAGTACTTTGGATTGTCATCCTTCTTGCATGCCTTTTCTACTGATGTGCCAAGACTATCAGTGTAGCCTAGCTACTTCTTTTTTCATGCTTTGCATAATCACTTACGTCTGTTTTAGTGGTATGGAAGCAATTAGTTGATTAGTTTTGGAAAGTTCCTGAATAATGGGTAAGGTAATGCGTATCTGAAGGGATGGGTTAAAAAAGAAATTCATTTGACCTGTGTAGAGGGACCAGTGGAACGTCCACTGTTGCTCAGGTGTTTTAAGTGTTTGACCATGGGACTTAAATGTAAGATTTTACAGTAGTATAATTTGTCAGATGTCTCTGAGCAGGGAATTCCAATTGGAGCTTGCATTTTTGGGACCAAAGTGGTGTTCAGATGCTTTTCAGTCAAATGAGTCTGTGTAGCCTTTTTTATGTTAATTTATTGCTACTTCTGTCTTTTTAAATGAGCATCTGTTCAGGTCAACTTTGTCTCTGCTCTCCACAAAATACTGTATATACACCCATGTTATTTTGAAAATCCCATAAAAATGGTTCAAATATAATTTCTCATTTGAGGAAGCTACATTTTAACTTGCTGAATGTTTTGCATTTCAGACTGAAAACTAACCATTATTGTGAAATTAATTTACTTTCTTGTTCAGTAGCTGTAACTTTTACAATGCTATTCTGCAGTCAGCAGCAATTTAATCTCTGATTAACACACACACTGGCATTCACATAATTATTGTAACAAGGAATAGTTCTGAACACTTCATGCTCATGGGCTGCTTGCACTGTCATTAAGCAAATTTCTGTTTTAATGGATGCTGGTTGTTGTCTTTCTTTAGGAATGATTTAATGTTCCTTTTATTTTCAAGACACTGAATATTTTTAGTATACAAAAAATACTGGATGACTATAACAATGGGATTTTGCTTTTTCTTCCCAGGTATGAATGCTGCTGTGCGCGCAGTAGTACGCATGGGAATCTATGTAAATGCCAAAGTCTATTTTATTTATGAGGTTAGTTTTTGTTTCATTTGTTCTGTATTTTGTCTTCTGACTAAACTTGAGTTTTTGTGGAAACACCATGGGAGAGTAAATAGTATAAATTAAAAAATATTTAGGTGCCATTCATTTTCATTGTGTGTTTTATTTAGTACTTTTTATTTTTATGAAAATTTACTTTTCACGAGGTATATTCTAAAACTATGTAATTTAAATGTAATTTCTTAAATATATGGAATTATTTATGTGCCACTAAAGACTTGAAAGTAGAGAAAACCAGAGGTGGTTGTCACCCTGCAGTGAGCTACATATCTGTGCACTTGTTGGATGTTTGGCCCCATTTATTGTACTTCATAAATGTTTTCCTATATCTGGTTAAACTACTGATGCTTAATCCTTTGACTCCCCCCACTCCATTTTCCTAGATTATGGTAAGGATGTGTCCTTACCCTCATTTCACAGATAGCACAGCTTTGTTTAGATCAAGAGTACTGTGGCACTGGTGCCATCTTGCCTGGCTTTTAGACAGAAAGTTGTAACTGAAGAAACAACCAACAAACAAAAAAAAGCCACATCAAAAACCTGACCGTCATTGCTCTGTCCAGACATCAGAATTTTGTGGTTGAAGCTTGTAACTGTATGTGCAGAAAGATTGTAAATTTTTGAAAGCGTTATGTGACAAGAAAAAAACACGGGACAAGTTTAGTGCCAGTGCCAAGGTGATGCTCCATGTATTTGTCTTCCTGGAAGACTGTTGGAGTTAGACTTCCTTATAAAGGATGCTTTCAGTTTTTATACAATTTGAAGGTTAAATAATACAGTAAATATATTAATTCTGTTCTCACTGGAATTCCTGTACAGCTCATTAGTAGTTTGAGATTATTACAAATCATAATAAAAAATTGATACGGGGGAAAGCTTGGTAGGTGCTTGGTAAAGTGTAATTTTAATATAAAAATGTGGAGTACTAGAATTCATAGAAGTGCTTGGAAAATACTTTTGTTTTAGTTTTGTGCATGGCAGATACACAATTTATCTTTAAAAAGTCACTGTTTATCCACTTTTTCTGCGTCTGCTTGTTGCTATAGCTCATTTACTAATGAGATTCAAAGTATATTGAAATGCAAATAAGCAGAGGACTGTGCTCCAAAATTCTTTCCTACTACAGTGCTGCAGCAAGTTGCTCTGAATACTTAGTGTGTGCTAATTACATGGCCAATCTCTGGAATTCTTTCAGTGTTCGGCTGTTTCGCAGGCTTGCTGAAATGGGTCAGATACTTCTCTGGAAGTAAGGAGGGGATTTTGACCATCTTTAAGGCCAGAGCTTGGATTTGAATTTATTTTTTTATTAGGTTTAAGTGAAGAATTGCCATCTTTTGTCACCTTTTAAAAATATTTGTTATCACAGGGTGATAAATTTCAAGAGAAATTTGAATATTTGTTTTTTCTGAACTTAGCAAAATAGCACTATTTAAGTTATCGTGTTCCCGTGTTAACTGGTAGAATTGGCCAGTGTGAAGTCACAGATATTTCTGAATGGAAAGTGATTGTAAAAAACAAGTCAGTGTTGGGAATTTTGAGTTTCGCTTAGATATTGTCCTTCTGTCTTCAGTGTTAACAGTAGGGTCTGGGAGGAAATGCACATTTCACTGTAAGTATGGGCTCTGAAAAAAATTATTTGCTTCTATATTAGTCCATTTAGTTCTGTGCTCCGTAAAGTACCGAATTCTAAGCTTTGTTCTTCTCTGACTTGTAATTGAAATATGAAGTCAGTTTTCTTTCACAATGCCTACAAGTATTTCAGAGAAAGAGGGTTGCAAGCATTGAAATGAAATGGCTGTTTAGTTTTGCCCCTTTGAAATGGGAAACAGATGAACGTGACAAGTGAAGGTAAAAATCTTGTCACTAATGTTCCCTGTTCTAAGCCTTTGCATGATGTCTAAAGGGGAGATACATTTTTTGGTATACTTTAGGTTATTTAATGCTTTTGATAAGGTGTTTCTTCTGAACTACAGTTTATTGAATGCAGACTTCAGTGTGTTAAGCAAAGAGAATAGTGTATCTTTAGCCTGCCTTTTGAGCAGACATTTTAACACGTAGGTCAGGATAAAGTGATACCTGCATTGAAGCTGCTCTGAAGAAGTGAAGGAAAAACCTGAAGTGACAAAATCCAAAAAAAGAAAAAGTTTTCTTACTTGGATCCAAAAATTGAGTTAAAGGTCTCAGCCTCTTCAAACTGACTTTCCTGTAGTCATCGTAAGCTCTGTTTCTCCTGTAGCTATGTCTGTCATGTGAACTTCTTTTGCACCGCAAAACCATCTGTCTTCTACAGCTGTGGCCAGCACTAGTTCTGTATTCTAAGTAAAAAAGTAACTGTTTTCCTAACTCCATTTTTCTTCATTTTGTTATGAGAGACTACCAAGATAAATAAATAAAAAGCAGTAATGAATTAGATCTAAGCCATTTTCTAGCCTTTTTTAAGTTGGTTTTACGAAAGCCCAAAGAAAGAAACAGTTACATACTGGAATTCATGGGCTGTTTTTGCTTCAAATCCCAAAAGGAAAAAAAAAAGTAAACTCATGTGAAAATGAAAACTGGAAGCTAATTTATATAATTACGATAATTTTTTATATATCTCTTTTATAGTTTATGTAAAACCTGTGAATTTATAGCTATAAAATAAAAAAACCCCTTGTGTATCTTAATTCATTGAAATTAGCACATTACAAAATTTTGCTATTAATTGCAAATCTATACAGTTGGTCTAGTCTCACAGTTTCATGTTTTATAGTATTTTTTTTTAGTCTGTACTTACCCTTCTTGACTATCATCACATTATTCTTCAAATCTGCTCCAGTCTGAATCAAAATTTGAATACCCGTGGATTAATTTCTTTCATGGTATGAAAATCTAAGAGCTGAAAGTACGTGTAGAGTACCAGGCTGCTTTAGGAAGCTAGTTAAATTTTTTTACTAATCAGAAGCTATTAAAGTCAGGTTGATTTTTCTTTTGTCTTGTTTTTCCTTTTGAATTGAGAATGGAAGAAAAAGTGATGCCTCTCATTTATGGCAACTCATTTTAGAAACTTGAGGTCTTAAATACTTATGCAAATAACCTGCCCTTTTTCCAGGATTGAAGCACGTAGTTCCCAGTGGAAGAATGCTCTTGCTACTAAGCTATGGAGCTTTTAGATTCTTCATCTTGATTAAGAGTCTTTTTCTCAAGAGGCCAGCATTGGGAAAGCAATGGTACGGCAGTCATGGATTTCTGTGACGAAAACTTCATGTGTTTTCTGTGGTGGTTTGTGCACTTAGTGACAATGTTATTTTATGTTGTTGAGCAATGGCTAAGAATTCTCAGTAAGTAAATTCACATAACTGTTAAAGCCCCAAGTGTCTCACATGTAACACATCAGAAGATGGCTTGTTCTTTTTTGAAAGCTTTTGTCTTCAGAGTTCAGACTGGAAGCCACGTTTGCTTCTGCCACTCTCTCCTGGAGTTGCAGTGGCCGTGAATGTACCCTGTGAACATTGGACCCACAGAGATTTCCTCTTGTTCTTCGAATATTTAGATTTTGGGTAAATGAACGGCTAAACGTAAGAGGGAACTCATCTTCACAAACTGTGCTTTCTGTATTTTTGACTGTTCATTTTTTCCATTCTTGCCCCATAGGTTTTAGTATCTCAGTACCCAAGCTCCTGTATTTTAAGGATCTAAGTAAGAATTTACTTTAATGTAGATTGACAGATTCCCACCCTCGTATTAAGGCCTGTAGTCACATCTCCCAGTGATTCTCGGTAACCATACAGTTGGAACAGTGGTGAACCTTCAAACATACGTTGTCCAGTCCTCGTCAGTGTTTACGTAACTAAAACAATAAATGGAAATATGATCATTATTAATACTTCAGTTGTAATTAGTAATTCATTTCTTTCCCCTGTAGCTTTTCTAGAAAGCTGTTTTAATTCTATAGCTTGTATCTCTTAATGGTACAGAAAACAGTGTGGCAGTTCTCTCTACCTTATTCAGAGATAGCTTGCAGATACCTGGCAAACAACTGAATTAGGAAAAGCTAATATAACAGTTCAAACAGATTATGACTCCCAAAGTTCCCCATCCTAGCTTGTAGTGAGAGGCATTGTTAATACATCCCCCGTTCTCACTTGGCACAGATACAGACGCCTAACCAAAATGCACAAATTCTTTCTACTTCAAAGAAGCATGGTGCACGAATGGGTTATAGCTCATCTTTAGCCTAGCTCTGAGGTTTTTCAAGTGTTAAAGACAACTTAAACTACTATTTTATCTCTTTGCTTTTTTCTGTTTTTTAGATTTGTTAATCTGCAAATTGGGAATTTTAATACATTAGTCTTATTTATGTATATATTTCCTATATGTAATACTACTTTGGATGCACTTTTGTTTTTCCTCTTAAGTTAAAATGGAAGGTGAATAACTGGAGCACACATGAACTGTATATATTTTTGTCAGTTTGCAGTGCAGCTTACTGTAGTCAGTGTTACAAACTGAATTAAGATGCAACATTACACTACGCCTTCAGGATTTATTGCCAGTGGATCTCTTGAGAAAGAGTGGATCTCTTTCTATTGACAACTGTAGTTGTCAGTAGAAATACTGATAGGAAAAGGTTTCACTCCATTACTGAATGATATAAGGAACATAGGATTCTGTGCTTTAAAAAAAAGCAAACCAGCAAAGCTGTGATGAGTGAACTTAGTAATTTATTAGCCATCATCAAGCTGTAATGTTTCTTTCTGAAGATCTTTGTACATTATCTGAGGAAGATTTTTTTTTTAAGTTAATAGGTAGATTAAACATTATTCCTTTTACACCTTGCTCTAATTTTAAAGAAATTGTGTAAGTAATGGCTTGCCTCTTCATGTCTTTGTGTGTATACATTAGCATACAAAGAGTATGTCCTATATGTAGGGGCCCACGAGGGAGCTGGGATGATAGAACTGTAGTGGTAGGACAAGGAGTAACGGGGTCAAACTGAAAGAGTGGAAATGTAGGTTAGGTATATGGAGGAAATTCTTTACTGTGAGAGTGGTGAGTCACTGGAACAGGTGTCCCAGAGAAGATGTGGATGCCCCAACCCTGGCAGTGTTCCAGGCCAGGCTGGATGGGGCACTGAACAACTTGGTCTAGTGGGAGATGTCTCTGCTGATGGCTGGGGATTTGGAAGTTGATGATCTTTAAAAGGTCCCTTTGAACCCATGCCATTCTGTGTGTATACATTAGACACATGTCAAAGTTATCTGGAGAGTGTACAAAATACTGAAAAGGTCTGCTGGATGGCAGAAGTTAGAGACATAGGTAGTTTTCCATCTGGATGTTTTTCTGCTATTGCTCGATCATATTATATGTAAATTAATCAGTCAAGTTTCACTGAGCAGAAACTTTGATGTTTTCCTCTTGGAATCTGTATTGGAATCGCAAAAAGCCTAATTGAGTAACTTGTACTTTTACTGTGTCCGGGTTATCTTTACACTCGTATTTTCTCATGCTGGTGAGGACTCAAAGTTTGACATAAAAAGCTATATATATTATATGAATACTATGTTTCCAAGTTACTGCTTACTGAGTAAATTCTGCATATACTCTGAATCTTGCCAAATTAAACTTCTCCAGTTTGTAATACCAGTTTTGCTGTTTTCTGAACTCCCTTCTTTTTCTAGTTCCTGACTTAGTATTGAAAACCCTAAAACTAATATACAGTCTTGGAAAAAGTGTTCGGAGAAAAAATGTTAGCTAATTGTTCCTTGGCAATACGTACACGTAATCTAAAAATGGAGACATAAACATTGTCATGGTTATTTTTCTTTAGTAGTTTTTTTTGTTTCTTTTCTTTAACATGGTGTGTTTTTCACCATGGATTTCAATAAATGTCAAAAAGTTGAATGGTGAGTCCAGTTTTATTCTGGTTTCTGTGTCAGTTAGGATTTTCCAGACTTAGGACTTGACTCTGCGTTTTCTTTTCTTTCGCTTTTTGTTGTTGTTGTTGTGTTTTGGTTTTGTTTGGATTTTTGTTTGGTTGTTTTTTGATTTTGTTTTAATCAATGTTCACAATATCTGCTAATGGAAAAGAATCTGTAATTGCCATTCTGCTAATATTTTTGTAGAGACGTAATAAAGCCAGGCATTACAAAACACTTTAGCTGCTTACTGGATAGTTTTTCTTCTTTCAGATAAGTGTAGTTCTTCTCATATTACAGCATGAAGTGGTTTTAGAAGACCATTTGAGTTAAGGTAGTAAGAATTTCTTAAATGCATCACTAAAAATCGTATTTTTTTTCCTATTAAATCTCTTTTTATTTATTGTGTGACTGCCTCAAAAAAAAAAGAAAAAAGCTTGTGTCACCTGACTTCTTCTTTTATGAAAAAATTTTGGTTATTGCTCTTTGTCTTGTTTTGCTTATTACCAGCATTGGAGAGAAAAAAGTGCAGTATGTTACAAAGATAGATTTCCGAAGTTCATGGCCCCTGGCTGAGGTTATGTTTTTAAGGAGTACATTTTATAAGGCATTTCAACGTTCTTTGTAGTTTTTTTTTTTTCAAAACTGAATGTTTATTCTTAAGAAAGGAGAAGCACGTTACCATTCTAGTTTAATAGCTGTGTAATCTGTGTAAAGTATTACCTTATCTTGAAGTTGTTTTTGGAACTGATCCTTTAGGAAGAGGGTTTGTTTTGCTTTTTCCCACCTTAAAAGAAGCAATGATACCTGCTTGAATGTTGTTTCATTTAAATTGGATATTTTGTTATGCAGTGTTTTTAATTAAAGTTATATTAAAGTGCACAAGGTGAGTATTACTGTAGTGGAAATTTGATGCAGTTTTTAAAATCAGACTTATGAAATACTTCCCCTTTTTCAGGGTTACCAGGGAATGGTTGATGGAGGTGATAATATTGTAGAAGTTTCATGGGAAAGTGTTTCAAGTATCCTGCAAGTGGTAAGTGCTAAGGGGTGAGAGTGGGACCCAAACCCTCTTCATTCAAACAGAAGAACCAAATTTCTAGATCCAGGCAACCCCTGTAATTACGTATTTGAACTGTGTGATGACTGAGTGACCAGCACGTACGACTTCCAGCGGAGCCTGATTTCTACAGTGTGGATGGCTGACACTTTCTAAAGATCTTGGTGTGGTCTTGAATTTGGTGCCCAGAAATAATTTTGAAAACCTTTGTTCTAGATTTGCAACATCACGTCATTAGCCTCCTAGAGCCATGCTGACAAGTCTGTATTTAATAAAAAAGACATTATAGGGCCAAAACATGAAACAGCTGTGTTTTGTAAGGCGAATAATTTCTTATGAAACCCTGTTGGCTTTCTGTGTAAGTGGATTTAGAATTATAGTAAGAGATGTAATTACAGTGCAATTCTGCAGAGCTCAGGTACTGCCAGTGACTTTGTACATTTTTATTACAACGTTCTGCACTGTGGTCATTTGGATCAGCTTTTGCTCAGCATGGTAATGTTGTTACCTCTACCACAGTAGGTGCTGTGTTTGGTGAAGAGGCCTTACTGCTTGCCAAGCTTTCTGAAAACTACCTCCAGGTGAAGCGTTGGTTTCTTTGGAGCTTTTTGTAAAGTTAATGAACATAAAGCAGTTAGCAGAAACAAATTTTTTTTTTTTTTAAACCAATGCCCTGGAGTACTATGAGATATTTTGTCCCGTGTTTGGTTGTTCTTCTTTTCTTTTTTTTTTCCCCCATGTCGATCTTGCAGAATCTGTAAATAGAATCATGGAATACATCAAGTTGACAGGGACCCATAAGGATCACTGAGTCCTAAAACTACACTATATGAATAAGAGCATCATCCAGATGCATCTTAGGAATTACAAGAATATTGAGTTCTGTTGGCCAAGCCACACGAGAACATAGGCAGGAGCAGGATGTAGGCATCCTATACATGTGTGTAGCATACACAGTATTAAAAAAAATCTTTCTGAGCTTTTGCTGGTAATTCAGCAGACCAGCAGTGAACCATTTATCTTACAGAATGCGTTTAGTTGTTTTGATGAGAAAGGTTTTTCAGCCCATTGTGTATTTCTGTCTATTCAGAACGAGTAGCACTTCATTTCAGGTACATAGTTTCTTTTCCACTTACAGCTGTGTTTTTTCTAAAATTAAAAGATGTGTAAAATTAAAAGATGGAGGCTATGCTACAAAATTCATCATTAATCCGTCTTAGAAGTATACAGTAATATACTGGATTATTAACAAAACCTGCTGTTTGTCCCTTTCTCAGGGAGGCACAGTCATCGGTAGTGCGCGCTGCAAACCCTTCCGCACTCGCGAGGGCCGCCTGCAGGCCGCCCTCAACCTGGTGCAGAGGGGGATCACCAACCTCTGCGTGATCGGCGGCGACGGCAGCTTAACTGGCGCCAACCTCTTCCGGGAGGAGTGGAGCGGGCTGCTGGAAGAGCTGGCACAGAAAGGTGAGTTTGCCTTCAGGCCCTCTGGACTTCCTCCACTCCAGTCTGCAGGGAAGTTACCAGCTCTCACTATAGGTATGCAGACTGTATCCAGAGGGTATCTCTAAAGTTGAAAAATCAAATGCATTCATTCTAGGAGATCACGTAGTTATTTGTAAAATAATAGCTTTTGGTTTCTGTACATCATCTTATGCATATCATAAAGGTCCAAAAAAGGCCAAATAAGTTAGTGTGCAACAATCTGTGTGGCTTTTTTCCTCTATTTTGAATCATTTTCAGTCTCTGAACTTCTTAGCTTTTGCTTGAAAAGCTCTAAGCCCTCATATCAAAACTGAGGTGGTAATTCCTTTCCTAAAACAAGCTACACATTTGTATGTTACTAAATTATGATGCTTTCCTGCCTGTATGTCACTATTTGTTTAAGATCAGAACATTAAGTGGCTGTTGATAGAATTACAGCCAGCCCAGTAGCTGTCTTGAATAGAATCCAGGAGAATGTATAGGGAAGAGTAAAAGACTAAAATAGTGCTTTGTTGATGTTATGTGTTACTCATAATACATAAATACTCTGATAGGCTCCATCCATTTCTGTCTTCAGGGCTTCCTGAGCCAGATGCTGTTAGCAGTCGTTAATGAATTTCTCTTTCATGAATGTATACAGTCTACTTGAAAGCATACAGAGTTTTGCTGAAAACATTGTGTAGCAAGGAGTTCTGCAGCTTCACTGAATAATGAAGATTGTGAAGAATCTTCTTCTGTGTATTTTGATCGTGCTGGCTTCTAGATCATGTGATGCCCATAGTTTTTGTGTTAGAATAAACAGTGAATGATCAGTCCTGCTTCCTCTCTGCATGCCACTTGAGATTTTACAGCTGTCTTATTTTCCCTTCATCATCTCTTTTTCTAGATGGAAGAGTCCTAGTTTGCTTAGTTGTTCCTTATATGTAAGTTCTATATCTTTGATCATCTTTGTTGCCCTTCTCTGAACCTTTTCCAGTTCTACCCTGTTTTGAGGTGGGAAGGACCACAACTGCACCCAGTATTCAAGATGAGGGCAAACCATGGATCTACACAGTAGTATAATGATCTTTGTTTTGTTCTCTATTCTTTTCCTAATATTTTCTAATATTTTGATTTTTTTTTACTGCTATTGAGCATTGAAGCTGATTTATTAATGAAAACAGCATTATTATATTATGCTGGAAATAGTGTTATTTTGTTTGTGATGTTAGGGTACATTTTTTTCATTTGTCTTACTTTACATTTATCTGCAGTGAATTCCATCTGATACTTTACTGCTCACTGTGTCTTGCTAGTCTTCTTCATTTCTTCTCAGACGCTCCATATGTTTAGGTCTCAAATAATTCAGTTTGATCAGTAAACTTTGGCACTCTGCTGCTCATTCCCTTTTCTAGGTTATTGCTGAGTGTGTTGAACAGCACAGATCCCTGTAGAACTCCATTGGTTACTTTTCTAAGATACAAGAATTTTCATTTACCACTGCACTATACCTCGTACTTTTTACCCTCTGTTTCACATTATTTTTACTCTGTGAAAAGCCTTCTGTCTTATACAGTGACTGCTTAGTTTTCCTCAAAATCCTTTGGCAAAAGACTTTGTCAATGGCTTTTTAGAAATCTAAGTAGAATATGTCAACCAGATAGCCTTTATTTATGTATTAAATCACATTTGGAACTCTAGAAAAGGTTTGTAATGCATGGTATACATTCACAGAAAACATTTTGATTCTTCTTCACAATGTTATATTTATCTTCATGGACATTAGTTATATTTTTCATCATGGTTTCTACTGTTTTTCTGTAATGTAGACATTAAACACACTGCTACATAGTTCTTGAATCTCATACTAAAAATTTGGCATTATGCAAATGCACAGATACTAAGGTAGTTTTAAGTGCTTAAGCAGCTAAGGTATTTCATCCTTGAGATCCTTTAGAACTCTTGGATGATGCAGCATTTTCATTGATGTCTTGCGAGACACCGCTAAAACTTAGAATAGGAGCTTTTCTGTTCTGTTTGCTTATTAATCATGAAATCAGAGCCTTTCAGTGTTGCAAAAGAGAAGTCTTCAAAAGTTGGATGCTGGTTTTTAATTGTTTACATAGGCCCATAATCACATCCAGTTTGCATCCTTTTGCTTCTTCATTGCACGTTGTACACTGTGACTGCAACTTGAATAATACTGTTTTAAGTTGAAACCATTGATTTTAAGGTTGGTTACAAAACCTAATAGTTATTTGACACTTTGAGATGGACTGAAAAGCTCTTATTTCCTTCCTTACTGTAAGGAGTTTTGTGCAGGATTCTTTCGTTTGGATGTTCGATTGGCTTTTGTTTGTAGTTTTGACTAACCTTGTTACCTAAAATATCTAAACATAATTTAATGTTTGGATATGTTTAATGTATAAAAACAGAGCACCCAAGCAATATGTCTAATTTATTTTTTTTTAATAGTCTTACAGTTTTTTCTCTGAATACTTCTTTACAGGAAAGATTGATGCAGAGGCTGTTAAGAAATATGCTTACCTTAACATTGTGGGAATGGTTGGATCCATAGACAATGACTTCTGTGGCACTGATATGACCATAGGTACTGACTCAGCTCTGCACAGAATAATTGAAGTTGTGGATGCCATCATGACCACTGCTCAGAGGTAAATTGAGCATATTATAGAGACTAATAACAAATACATAGATGTTTATGCGTTTGTTTAAGCTCATTTTAAATAAAGGTTAGGTAAGTGAGATTTGTAATATTTCTAGAGTGGAAATAAAAGTTCTTTTTGGCTGCATCTTTCAAGTGTCTTGGTTTCTTTTTTTCTTAGTAACTGCTTTTTCATCATTCCTGTCATGGCAGCACTTCAAGTATGTGATTGTAGAGACTGCATCAGCCTTAGGGGCAGACTTGGATTTTAATGTTTTTAGTCTTTCACAGACATAGTCTGGTAGAGAAGATCCAGACACACCATGAATGCATGACTACAAAGTAGCATCTGTTTTATATAAGCTTTATTTCAGTAAAAATTAAGCAATTAAATGATGTCTTTTTAATACAGCTGTGTCATTACAGTTCTTAACTATGGGTCTGCATCATTTACATCTCCAGTAAAGGTTCACATCTTCTCTTATAGCTGCCCACACGTTTTGGAAGAAAACAGGGAAAATGAATTATGCATTGGAAGATACTTAATTTTAAATATATTGTTTAATGTGACAATATTTTGTTTTCCTAATGTTCTTCTGTTTTGCTAATGAATTCGGAGTTCAGTAAGCATGGTAAACACAAGCTGTTTCCTGATATTAGGTTCAGTTAATTTGTTTTCTTATTTTTGCAGCCATCAGAGGACATTTGTTCTGGAGGTTATGGGGCGACACTGTGGGTATGTATTGTCTTCAGCATTTTGTGTCTTACACATGTATAATTATGAAAGAAATCTGAACCATAAAAGTATAATCATTTGTTCTGTTTATTAGGTATCTAGCTCTGGTTAGTGCCTTAGCCTGCGGTGCAGATTGGGTGTTTATTCCTGAATACCCACCAGAAGAAGGCTGGGAGGATTCAATGTGTGTTAAGCTTTCAGAGGTAATCTGTTCATATGTTTGAGATTCCCCGATTGCAGATGTTTATTTGAAGGCAGTGATTAAAAAATGTGATCAGTACTTTCAGCAAGTCTTTAGTTTTGGTGTCACGTAAAGTTCTGCGTGATCTTGAACATTTCTTTTCCTGCACTCTGCGATTGTTTTGAGGAATCATATGACCCACTCTGGGAATTGCGTAAAATTATACCTATATAAGCAATACGTGTACATTTCCTCAGTAGTTTGATGTAAGACATGTTATTTCATCAGTGAAAAGACATGTATGAAAACCAAAGGTGTGAGAACACTTCACATACGAGTGACCAAATACAAGAAAAGTTTCTTCAAATCCTAGCAGCTTAATGTAGAGCGATTGATTATAAAATCATGCTGTAAATTCCTCAGGTGTTTTTAACTACACAAATGTGCTTTTATTTTTATTATAGAATCGTGCACGAAAGAAAAGGCTGAATATTATTATTGTGGCTGAAGGAGCTATTGATTGTCACAACAAACCTATAACATCAGAGAAGGTTAAAGATGTAAGTGTCAACATCCCTCTGATAAAAGATTTCTGTTCATAAGATGGGACTTACTGTTAACAATAACATTTCTGTAGAGTAAATCTGTTCCTGTAAGGTAGATTATCACACAGTTGTATTTTATGCTTATGCTTTATTATCTAAAATTCCCTAGTAAAATTAAAGGGCAGTGTTTTCAGTGGCAATTAATTAGAACCTTTTTTCCTTGTAATACAACACAGCAGTTCAAAAGCATCTGCTTCATGGGTGCCTTAACTGATAATTTGAAATCAGCTCAAATCAGTATTTATAATCCTATTTTGCTTTGTATGTCTTGTAAAATTTTTGATACTGATCTGTCTCACAGTGAAGTAATACTATGTGCTTTGGACAAAGTCTTGTCCAAATGGTTGCTTTGGTAAAAATTTCGTTGGTGTCTTAGATTAAGAAAACTTTTAAGCTGAATTTTTCTGCTTTTTTTTTTAAAGGGAAAGAAATTGGAAATTAGAAAAGGGAAATTAAGAAAACAAATTGGAAAATAGTCATTGGTACAAAGGATCTATGATACTTTGGCTTTACCTGGGCTTTATCTGTCCTGTGACTATGAAGTTCTGTTTTCCATAGCTGTCGGTTTTAGAAAAACCTTTGACTTTATTCAGAATTGCAGTTTTATGAAGTAACGTTTAGCACCCAAGTGGTGTTAAGTGTATGTGATGCTAATGTGTACATAAAATAATGATAATGATAAACCCACTGTATTTGGAAATTCTGTGCAGCTTGTGGTTCAGCGGCTTGGTTTTGACACCCGAGTAACCATCCTGGGTCATGTGCAAAGAGGTGGAACCCCTTCAGCTTTTGACAGAATTCTTGTGAGTATTCTCAAAATAATTGCTCATGGCACCACATAGTGCAACTGCATTTTGATTATTTATTTGGGAGTGGGGTGGTTCTCTACCTGATTAACTTGATAAATCAAACTGTTATCTCACGTTAACTGTCTGAATAGCTCAAGTTCAGAGTAGTGAAGCACTTTGTGTAAAGGATTCTATATTAGGATTAAAATGTGGAGCTTCATCATCCATACTTACACGTATAAACAGCCCACAACATTTTCACCTTACCAAGGAGTGATTTGTGTCAGCTTGATTTACAGAGAAATCAGGACCATTTCTCTGACTGGAAGCCTTGTTCTTTTTAAGTGTTTGCGTGAACATTCAAGCTTCTTTACTTGCAGGCAAGTCGTATGGGTGTGGAAGCCGTGCTTGCCCTTTTAGAAGCTACTCCAGATACCCCTGCCTGTGTTGTGTCCCTGTCTGGAAACCAGGCTGTCCGGCTGCCTCTGATGGAGTGTGTGCAGATGGTGAGGTTCTGGCAAAAAGCCAATTTATGTTATTTATTTACTACAACAGACTGCTATGTACAATAATTGCCTGTTCTCAGTAGGACATTGGTGGAATGTGTACAGCACTTACCCGTATTTGGAAATGAATAATGAAGTTCATGTATGTTCTCTGTGTGTTACTATTTATTTGCAAACTATCAAAGAATAAGAAATACGTATCTTTTTAATTTGTTCTAAAATTTCATCTCAGATCTTCTGTTTTTATTGTTAAAACAAATTCTTCAGAAGCTTGCATCCATTTACATGTCATTCACAAGTCAGGTTTCTGCACTAAAACTGCTCAGTTTAAACTGTAAAAAGAAAATGAGTAATAGATACATTGATTTCTTTGTCCCATGAAGGCTTTAGGTATTTGTTTCTATTTTCTTGTTCTCCTGTACCCTGTAATTTATGCTATGAGAGGAGGTAGCTCATAAATTGAGGAATTGTCAGTATTTATTTTTTCACTGTGGAAATATATTAATATGTGGAATATATTAAATAATCAACTTCCTGTGTTTTTTAAACATACTGAGTAATCAACTTGTTTTTTCAAGACTCAAGAAGTCCAGAAAGCCATGGACGAGGGAAGATTCCTTGAGGCTGTGAGGCTTCGTGGAAGGTATGGCCAATAGCTTGTATCAGTTTATTTGCTGTAGAAAAGCTGGGTTGCTTTGCTGTTACGCTGGCACGTGACATTTTATTTTAAATATTGTACTAACTGTATGGTTTTGCGGGTTTGAGAATGAGAGGAGGCAGAAGAATTGCCTGCATAGAATAATTCAAGTTCTTACCTGCACAAAAACATGCAAAACAAAGCAAACTGTAATTCACTGCGGTGTCAGACTAGTGACTGGTCCTAGGCTAACTGGTCACAAAGCAAAGAGCTTCCGTGCCGTATGACCTGACTGGTAGCAACCATAAGTTTGTTTATTCATGATTTTGAGGCCAGTTCTGTGAGCTTGTTTGTAAGTAGTTGGTAGTTTTCCATCAGTAATGTTGGGGGAGGTATTCTTCAGTCCTGTCAGGAAAGTGGTTTCTATTTCAAGTAATTTGATAATAAAATGCTTTTTACCCATCTAAAAAACTAGTTTGTTAGCTACATAGTTGTGCTATATTTTATGTCTCTTCATCTTAAAGAATTGAATGTTTTTCACTGTTCTCTCATTTCCAGTTTTTGCCATGTTTTACATTTGTAATAACACTGGTGTTAATATTTCATACCAGTTTTTTAAAGTTTCTGAAAAATTCAAATGTTCCTTTAAAATAACTAGGTGATTAAAATTTTACTATTTTATTTGCTTATCTTACTCATTTGTTTAGGAGCTTTGAAAACAACCTTAACACGTACAAATTGCTGTCGCACAAAAAGCCGGATGCCGAGCTTCCGAAGGTAAGGGAGTTTGTTGAGTGTGCAATGCATGTCTGCTTTTGGGATACATGAATAAATCCCTTAAAATCCAGATTATAGGACAGTTTATAAATTAAATATTATAAAGATGCTTGAAGCACACTAGTTTATTTGAATAATAAGTAACATTTTTTAAAGTGAAATACCACTGTAACTAGAAAATTCCTGTGTAGGCAGTTTCTTTCTGTCTTGGATGTACATCTGGTCCCAATTGTTAAAGTGTCTGGTCCTAATAGTTACTGTTTTGCCCTCTGTTCCTTACCCCGGAGAGATGGAAGGGTGATGTTTAAGACCATGATTAAAACTCTGAAAATCTTAAGATAAAGGAAGACTCTACATTAAAGGAATTCTAACCCTTCTGTAGGATAAAACCACTCAATAGCAAGGGCAAATCTGGGAATTCATAGGAAGCAGTATTGAGGACAGATGCATCACCTTTACCTGAGATAATGAGTCACTATGCATAATGCAGTAATGAACATGTAGTTTCCTTGTAGTTTCTATTATTTGAGAGGAAATTTGGATTTATACAGAAAACAGACACTGAATTTTGTGTGCAAACAGATTTAAATGAGATTTTTTTGTTTTTATTAAAAGTTTGCTGAATAGTTTTATGTTTGATCATAGTTGGTGACTATGTCACCTCACCTGTTAATTCCTCTTTTAATTGTGGTTTGTGACCATTTGTACCTTATTTGCATAATGATGTTGCTGTTACATTTTTTAGAAATCTTTTTCCCGAATAAATATTTGAGTGATGATTACTGATAGTTTCATCAGTATTATTAAGGAGCAAAATTGCACTGACAGTACAGTAAGGACCTGAGACTGACCTTCAAAAGATCAAGGAATTTAGGATTTTTTAGGTGGATATTTAACATTTTCTTTGGCAGATTATGTGTTTGGGTGGTGGGATTTTTTTTATACAGCAGTGCAAATCCAGGACTGTTAGCACTGGACTTTGGTATTTTTTTTAAATATTTTTGTCATACCTTCTGTGATAAATGGCATTAGAAGGAAATGGAGGCCTCGTGTAATTACTAACTACTTGGCTTTGTACTAACAAGATGTGTGTGCTTCAATAAAAGAGGTTGAATGGGAGTTAAAAAGCAGATGAAGTGTGCATGTCACAGGAACTGAGGAAAGAGCTAAGCTGATCGGATCAGGAGAGCCAGCTGAATGCTCTGCTTCAGCAGTGCTTCTGCACACATTATATTTTGCTGTTTGTGATTCCATTGCATTTTTCTACAATCCTTCAATTGTACCAGAGCCAAAAAAAAGAAAATACATATACTCTGGTTCGTGTCTCTTTTCTTTTGTGAGTTTTTTTGTGGGTTATTGTTGGTTTGCAGTTTTTTTGTTTTTGTTTGCTTGTTTTGTTTTTATCAGATGAGATTCCATGAGCATTGCCTAACAACTGTTCTGGTTGTTTTTGGTTTGTTTTGTGTTCTCATCTTCCAGAATAAAGCTAAATAACTTCTACCTCTTCTGCAGGACCAAATTGTTACAATTGTGTCATATCAATAGTTGTAAATAATTTAGGGTCATCCTGCTGACTTTAAACCATGATGGATTTTAGTGTATAAACTCAGGCTGTCAATTTTTCTTGCCACTTTGCTGTCATTTAAATTGTCTCTGCTAAAGTCATACAGAGTGGTTAAACTTAGCCAGAAAGGTCAGGCATGTAAAGTTTAAACTCTTTACTTATGTTTTGCTCTTAGTATTAAGAAGCTGTAAAAAATAAACAAAATTATTGAATAGCAGTGCCTTCTTTATTTTTTGATTATTCATTATATCTGTGGTAAATTAACTGCTGTTGATGTCAGTGACGCTGTATTGATTTATGCTACCTGACAGTTTCTTAGTCACAGAGAGTAGCCTGTGATTTATCTGGAAATAAGAATTCCATTTCTAGGAGTGCATCATATACAAATTGGCATTTCATGCTTTGTGGTTAAAATTTAATCAAGGGTGCTTACTAGTATTTTGCACCCAGTTGTACTCTTGCTTTATGTACTAAAATATTTATTATTTCATGTAATGTTTTAAATAGAGTCTTCTCTCTTACATTGCCTATGGTATAAATTACAAATGTATATTTTGATTTTTTAGACTTTTCAGTTTGAGTAGATCAGCTGCTTACCTGGATACTCAATAAACCTGAGGAGACATTCTATATAAGCAGTTATTTTGAGTCATTAAGAAATGTTTTAAAAAATGCCATAATCTGAAAATCTGTGATGTTGGGAAAGATGCTGAGTTCTTTTTGCTACTGTATTGTCAGCTGCTTGAAAAAGCTGGCCAATAGCTTAATTTTAAAACTTGTCTGTTCCACTCGGCATTGTACTGATAATACACAAACACTGTGATGCTACAATCAGTTCCTAC
>VZTD01001192.1:1043298-1088209 GCA_013397725.1 Rhagologus leucostigma | reverse complement strand
AAAAAAAAACCCACACAAAAAATTACTGCTTGGGTAACATGAAGCTGGCTGAGTAACACTGGCCTGATTGGGTGGAGCTCTGAGCAGCCTGGTCTAGTGAAAGGTGTCCCTGGCCATGTCAGGGGGTTGGAACGAGATGATCTTTATGGTCCTTCCAACCCAAACCATTCTGTGATTCTGTTTTATGTTTCTTAAACCTAGGCTAGAATATAAAAACCTGAATAACTTAACTTGCAAACCAAATGGAAATATGATAAAGACAAACATTCTTTTTTTTTTTTAATTGTTTGTCTCTTTGATATTCTGCAGGTGGGGGAAATGTCTGCACCTTCTCGTTAACTTTAGCAATTGCTTATGATGTACAAATTAACCATGGTGTAGAAATTAAAGTCCTTACTGAATATTATTTTTATCTTGCAGACTAATTTCAATGTGGCAGTTTTAAATGTTGGTGCCCCTGCAGCTGGAATGAACGCTGCAGTGAGGGCTGCAGTGAGAGTTGGCATGACTGAAGGTCACAAAATATTTGCTGTCATTGATGGTTTTGAAGGGTTCGCTAGAGGGAAGGTCAGTATCATGTGTGCGTTGCCAAGGGGTATGTACCCCGCCCCCATTCTTCTATTCCCCTGTTTTTAAATGTTAAGCATCACTTGGTGTACTGAAAGAGAAACTGAATGCAAGACTAATGATTTCTGTGCCTGGCTGGAGCTACAGATCCCAAAACTTACATCAAAGACCCAAGTTTAGATTTTTGTGCTTCACATTCAGTAGGAGAGGATGTGAAAGTAAGATCGAGATACGAAACACGAAGGCAGGGTTCATCTTGGTGTAGAAGAAGAAAGAACGAATGGAAAGTAATTCAAGAGAAATGAAGTTAAACTCTTGATTCTGTTTTCGTTCTTTGCTGCCTTTGGTTTTAGTGATGTCTGTGCCCAACAACATTTTCCAACAGCTTTTCATGAAGTAGTACCTGGTGTTTGCTGCAACTCAAGAGAAGTAGTTGGATAATCACTTAACAAAATCTTTTTTACTTTTTTTCAAAGATAAAGGAAATTAGCTGGGGAGATGTTGGAGGCTGGACTGGTCAAGGAGGATCAATTCTTGGTACAAAACGGTAACGTCAATATTTTTGTCAATTGATATGATGAGTTGTAGTGTTTTGTATAACCTCTGTATGAATCTGTGCTCTTTTCGTTCCACAGAATGTTTTTGAGTCCTCAATTTCCGTACAGTGAGATTTTTTTTAGTTTGTTTTTTGTTCAAATCCTTGTGTTCCAACTTGGGTATCTTTACAGTACTGAACCAGCTCTGAGGAGTGGGAGTTAGGACCTCAACTTAAGAATTTCCTGAGGTCCTTACACTTTAAGGGGTTGCAAACCTGCAGTTTCTTTACACTTGGTGTGATTCCTTATTGCTTGTCTGGAAGAGTTATTTGCATGGATAAATATGTAAAACAAAAAACATTGCGTTGCCCTCTCAGTTTATGGTTTCATCTTAGTAATTAGTTCTTACTTCTTCAGAGTCTGTAAATTGTTTTTATTTTTCTTTTGGTTTAATGGTTTTTAGTACTCTTCCTGCAAAATATTTGGAGAAGATCGCTGACCAGATGCGCACTAACAACATTAACGCCCTTATGGTTATTGGTGGATTTGAGGTACACTGAAATATCTAATTATGTCTAAGTAGAGTAGAATTCCTAACAAAATTAATAGTCTGTTTTGATTTTTACCCAATCTTCATGTAAGGTGCATTTGGCTATGTCTGTATTTTGATACATGACACAAAGAGTGTTTAAAATCGTAAGTGTTGTCAGTCAGTGGTTCTCTGGAAAGCTGACATTCAAGACAGCGACGAGAACTGCTGAACAGGTGTGCTAAATGGATAAATGAGATGAGATAGCATTATAGTTCTTTGTATTAAAATAAATTAATAACTTCTGTAGTGCAATTTTCAGTCTATATTGTATCAATTCTTAGAACATACTTGCAGAAGTTCTTGACTCTTAGTAGAAATTGCACTATTATTCCGTATTTAAGCCACTCTTCTCACATAGTGCATTTCAAAATCTAATAGATCTAGAGAAGTTTTTTTTTCTGTATTTCATGTTTGCTTTGTTTTACAAAACAAAAATAAATTTTTGAAATTTTGGTTCAGGATAGTATTTTGCCTACTCTTTGCAGAGAAGAATGTCCTCATTGCTTCTTGATAAAGAATGTCCTTTTTGTCCAAGCTGGTAGCTGTTAACCTAATTCAGGAATATTAAGGTTTTTAAATCAAGAGTAACAATACCTGAAGATTGGAGAACTGGTTTGTTTTGTTGAAAACCACTTTGTTGTGTCTAAATTGTTCGTTTTCAAGAGAACATATGTTCTATTTATTGTTTTCAAATGTATGCTTGTTTCTAATGCTTTCTTTTTTGTTTGTGTTAGATTTTAGTGGTTCCTTAGCGCTCTGACTTGCTGAAGTGTGCTGTGGTAGAAATGGCTCCCCCTGTGGCCCTTCCCATTTTGTCACTCCCAACTGTGCCCTTAGTTTATTCATCCTAATTTTTCACCCAATGCCTGTGCCCAACAGGCTTACCTTGGACTTCTGGAATTGTCAGCTGCCCGGGAGAAATATGACGAATTCTGTGTTCCAATGGTTATGGTTCCTGCAACTGTATCCAATAATGTACCGGGTTCAGATTTCAGCATTGGTGCAGATACTGCTCTGAACACTATCACTGATGTAAGTCTGCTCTGGTGTGTGCACATGCTAACAGTTGTTTAAATCTTACTCAATTGGCTACAACTGGATATTTTTGTAGACCAGAACTTTGGAAATGTAATCTGGGGAATTATAATAACTTGATATAGCTACATTCATGACACCAGTTTAAAAAAGAAAAAGTCTGGGATCCCAAATGCTTCCATTAAATTCCGCTGAAACTACAACGACCTCTAAATTTTTAAAGTGCGAGATCAGATGGCATATATCTGTTTTATAA
Organism: Rhagologus leucostigma; assembly: GCA_013397725.1. Classification (NCBI taxonomy): domain Eukaryota; kingdom Metazoa; phylum Chordata; class Aves; order Passeriformes; genus Rhagologus; species Rhagologus leucostigma. The sequence goes on along the minus strand of VZTD01001192.1, from coordinate 1,085,223 downwards.
GGAAGAAAGGAACCTAAAGCTGAGACCTGATGATCATTTGCACTGTCAAGGGGAAAAAATCCCTACTTGTTGTATAAAGAGTTGCAGTATACCCCGATGCAGGGAACACTGAAGGAAAGTTGCTCTGTTGAGAAGGAGATCCTCAGTTATGTAACATTTTCACTCTTCTAAGAGAAAATGTAAAATCTGTATTTCTCTAATAATAGGAATTACATTTATTCTGCTAATAGCAGATTTAATAAAAGGAGTTGAGACATGTTAAGAAGTATTTTTTAAAAAATCAAATCCAGTAATACATCATAAGGTAAAAATTGAATGTTTAATCTCTTATGACGAAAAACTTCTCTACTTTGAGTGTGATAGAGCACTGGAGAAAGCTGCCGAGGGGAGGTTGTAGAGTCTCCTGTGGAGATAATCCAAACCCACCTGGATTGTTCCTGTGTCACTTGCTCAGGTGATCCTGCCTTGGCAGGGGTTGGACTAGATGGTCTGCAGAGGTCCCTTCCAACCCCAGCCATTCCTCAGTTCTCTAATACTAATCTCAGTTGAACAGAAACTGTAGTCAGATGGACAAAAAGAGTTTCAAGTTGCTTTTGAAAATTAAATGACAGTTCTCTTATCACTTAAATGTATTTGAAAATTTTAATTATGATAGCTTTTTCATTTCAAGAATTCTTTAAACGTTACCAACTTCGAATGCACTACCATAATTTTCTTCTATTTTTTTTTTTTTTTACCATTCCAACATAAATAATTTTATCTTCATCAAAAGAAACTCTTCAGTTAGGAAATACCAGTTTCCTGAAGTATTGCCTTGAACAAGACTGTAATCTAACTAAAATTTCATTGAATGTATTCTTTAGAGACAGCTTGGGTTATAAATGTTGATGTTTTTTCCAGTTCTGGTAAATAAAAATATCCCTCCAAAATTACTAATCACAAACTAAGGTGAGTAAAATGATTGTGCATAACATCTACTTTCCTTCTCCTCTTATCTTCATAAGCTTTGTTAACCTGACTTCTTTTTATAGGTTATTTCATGCAAAGGAGATATATTGTAGTCAGTCAGTCTCTCCTTGTTGCTGTGGTTTGCTTTATATTTAGGTTTCTAGGTATCATTTGCCTTCATTAGGTAAAATGTTCTTACTTCCATATTTTCAATGTGGTAGTTGAAAACTTTTCAAAAGCTTTTTTTTTTTTTGCTAATGGCTTTCTTCTTGTTGTTTTGCATTTTATTTTGCCTAGATTTTCCTCTGGAATAAATATGAAAAGTAATGTCTTTGTAAGATTTAGATTCAGTTGAGTGGAAAATTAAATTTGAGTTTGATTTTTTTTTCATTTGGGAAGGAGCAGACTTTTGCTTTCAGAAAACATTTCTGCTTGGTATCTTTTCAGTTGTCTGCTCTGATTGTTTGAACATGATTCACCAAAACTGCCAGTGCAAAATACATCCTTTCATTCTTGTGTCATGCTCAGATCAGGTTCAGTAGCAACTGTTAAATGTGACCAGATAGGCTCAATACGCGTCATACAATTGACCGTGGCAAACAGAAGCAGGAGGTGGACATGAATATCCATTTTATCTAGTTTATATATAGTTTTTTATTCTTCTTACCACTGTTAGGTCAATAAATGCATCATAGTTTACAGTGCTCGCAGAGCAGTAGAACCTCTTCTGAACACCAAAGTGTCATCACACTTAGTTTGTCTGTGGTACTGTTCTTACTTGTGTGATCTTGCCTACCTCTAGTAAGGTAAGTGTAATTGGTAATGAGGGCTTGTTATTGTTTGGCATCATTAGACACTTGTCAGTTGTTTAAACTTGTCAAGTAGTAAATAGTACCCTGAAACATTTGCTGATAAAATGTGTTAAAATTCTGCGTTTAAAAAGGACAATTAAAAAACAGACTTAACAGATACATAACTTCTGAATGAGCGATTAGTCAAGGGTGTGCTCTTCACAAAGGCATAGATAGTGGATACATTTCTCAGTAAGTGGATAATTTCTCAATTATTTCTCAATAATAATTTTATAATAGATTATGGGACCCTTTTGAAATGTTCCATTTTTTTCCACTTTTGCTTTAAAATACAGGCTTCATATTTGATTTATCTTTTAAATAGTGTTCTAAATTTATGATAAACTGTATTTTTCACTTCAGTTTCCAGAATATTAGAAAAACTGCTAATGAAAACATAAATATAAAATACTTGGGGAAAGCTGGATGTTTCTACCTGAAGAGGATATGCTTAAGGCTTGCATATGTAGGCATACAAAGTAAATCTTTTAGTATTGCAGGATAAAAACATGAACTTCGAATTTTCCATGAAGTGAAGCATCGCTAAAATAACTAGCATGATATAAATACCTATATTCTCAAGTATGTTGCTAATTCAGTGAAATGAATAGGATGTTATTTTGGTTTTCAGACCTCAGGAATGTGACAACCAGGAAGTGTTAGGTTTGGGTTTTGTTGTTTTGTTTTTTTTTATAGAACCATGAAGGATAGAAACTTCTTCTTAAATGCAAATGGGATTACTTTCTAGTGATCAAAGAGACATTAACAAGAATAAATTAAAAGTTACTCTTTCAGCAGCAGAACATAAAAAGAGTGGAAGAATGAAAATTCAGTTTGGAAAGAAAAACTATTGATAAGCTAGAGAACATTTGATGGAAAGAGGAATAAGCCACAACAAATTATGGAAGAAAATTAATTTGATTTAGGAGATGTAGAATTAAGTGGAAAAATGAAAGGAAAAGGTATCAGCTAGATGAGAAAAATGGAACCTGAAAAAGGGAGAGGCTAAAACTTACTATTGTGTTTCTTTGACAATCTTAACCTTTCCTTTCACCCAAGGAAAAGGGGGTACAGACTGATGATTTGGTTTTGTGGGGAAAAAAAAAGCAAACATCCTCTGAGGAGCAAAGAAAGCTACAGTGAGATTGCCTTAAGGCAGCTTCCACACATTTCCCTTGGAAAACACAGACTCCTGTACCTTCCCAGTAGCATATGTGGCTCCACATTACTCTGAACTAGGAAGCTGAAAATTAGCCCTGGCCACTAGCTAACCTGTTAATTTTTCATCTCCTTCAGTCCTAGTAACAGCTGATATGGAGTAAGGGCAGTAACTCCATCACCTTCAATGGCCATTTGTATTTAGATCAACTTAAAGTCGAAAAACAGTAGTCTTTGCTTGACTGCTGAATTTTTATAAAGCATCCTTGGTTATGTTGGTTATGGCAATAACCTTTTTAGTCACACAAATCCAGTAAAAGGGTAGGAAATTATTAAACCATTTTATTAACATAGTGCAGTATCCCTCTATGACCTTACTGTAGTAATTCTTCTAAAAAAATAATAGCATAGCAGTTATTAAAACCATTGATCACTTATTTACCCTTTATAATGAAGTGACCATATATTAAAAGAATTTTCATATTTTGCCACAGTGATGCAAAGATGTTGCATATAATCATCTAATGCTCGTGCTTGGTGAAGGTACAGTCATTGGATATGTTGGCTGAAATCACTTGCATCAAATAAAATAGCAATATTTAATGCAAGTAAAACATATCTTAAATGCATCTTAACATACCATGAATGCACACTAACCAGTTATGTTAGTTATTGCTCTAAATCTCCCTTTGACTCGGTTTTCCAGAAGTCTTAATATAAAACCTTTTAGGGAAACTCATGTTTTGCAGATCTCCAGGAAGCTGTGTGGTTTTACCAAATCACTGTTACTTTGTGTGTCTTTATTCTTTTAGTAGAAATAAATGTTCAAAGCAGCCTGACTGAGCTGAGTTGGGCCAGGCTATTACTGAAATTTCGTAAGTGAAGTCTCATCCACTCAAAAAAACAAATCCCAGATAAACCACCCCTATTTGTTGCTCCTGGCTGTGCTGCTTCTCAGCTCTTTGGGTCTGAAAGTGCAATCTTTTAGGCTGTGTTTCAGCCTGAAACTGAAAGTATAGCACTGAGTTGTCGCATTTACAAAACATGTGAGAAGAGAGAGATTTTTAGAAAGTCAGTTTGCATTTATGCACTTACAGCTATAAATATCCTGTCTTCTCACTGAACAGGATCTGCTCTGTCTAGGACAAAAGCCCAGAGAGGAGAACTCTCAACAGTTAGGGGGTTTTCCCATAATTTTCTTGTAAGTTGTTGCTTAAATCAGTCACTGTGCAGACATGCCTGGAGATACCTCTATAAGTATTTAATTTTGATCTTCAGTAGTTTGCTTCTCTGATTAGTTTAGTTTAGAAATAATTGGAATAATGTAACTTATGTTTACTTAAAACAGCTGCAAAATCTTAACCTTTACTTTGACATCTACTAGGAACACCTAATCCTTTTGACATAATTATATATTTTGTAGAGTTTGGAATCTTTCCAAGGACCTACAACTGCTTTTCAAAGAATCCTTGAACTATACTTGCAGATTTTATTAACTCATCCATGTGCACATGTTCCTGGATTTTTCTGAGCCTATATCCAGTCTATGTGCACAGAGGTAGATGTGTGACATTGATAGAAACTCTGAAGGCATGGGTGAACCTTTTTTTCCTTTCTCTTGGTGGAAATAGATGTGTGTCTTGACTTTCTAGGATAACATAGTTTTTTTTAAAAGCATCTTTCTTTAAGCATTTTCTTCAAGTTGCAAGGGTTTTACTAGTTAACTTTCTGAGCTCTTTAGCATGTATCAAACTTTTGTTCTTTAAGTCCTTTCTTGTGGAATGATTTCTAGTCTAGCTTCTTGCCATACTTTCCTGCCCAGCTGCTTCAGACCTCTCTGCTTTGCACACTTCACCTTCAGTCTGTACTAACTTGTACTAATCCTCTGCATTTCTTCAAAGAGCATTGTGCCAATGCAACCCCAGTGCACTGTTGTGGTATGTACAGGATATTTCCACTCCCAAATAATCTCACCAATTGTATTTACTTGGGCCAATGGACAGCCACATTTACCATCACATGCCAGGAGTCATTAGCAGAGCAGTCCAAAGACAAGGAATGTTTCACTCACACTTGTACCACTGCTTCAGGCCTTTGAAAGTTGTGTGCAGCTCTACGAGGCTCGTTCCAGCTTTGAGGAGTTTAAAGTTCCTATGTGTGTGTTGCCTGCTACTATTAGCAACAATGTGCCAGGCACAGACTATAGCATTGGTGCTGACACTGCCTTGAATGCTATTGTGGAGGTAAGACTGTGCATCTTTTAAAAGTTAACATGATGAAATGCATAAGAGGAGGATACCTAAAGACCTTGAAATGTTTAGTTTTCTTAAGTAATTCAGTTACTGTATTTATTTAATGATTTAGTAGTTTAGAAGTTTTCCAAGGCTGATTACAGATTAACCTTTGAAAAAGTATTTTGTTGTGTGCTTAACTTTTGCGTGCTCTCTTTTGTTCTTCGAGACTGCTGCGTTAGTGCTTAGGGTATTTGCTCTTAGTGAGAATAAAATATTTTGCTTTCTTTGATTTCATTTTTATCTTACATATTACTTAGCTAAAAGAAGAAAGCACATGTTTTGTAAATAAACACCCCATTTATTGGATGAACTATTGACTGAGCTCAGTGCAGTAGAGCATTTTAAGTACGTGATTAACACTATAAACACATGAATAGTCCTATAGACTCCATTAGGTTTAACATATATTAAGTGCATATAAATGGATGGATAGTATAAGCAGTTAAGTCTGTCACTGATGTTCAGCTAAACAGTGCAGGGTCAGAACAATCAGTGTTCCATCGTTTTAGTCTGCCATTGTTTTTCCCTTGGGTACAACTGTTGTATGAGCTCTCTCAGTCCTCTTTACTCTGCTTAAGACACAGCAAAGGGAACTGAGCTGAGATGTAATGCAAACAAATGAGTAAATCTTACCAGCTCTGTCATCAAACCCATCATTGGCAAGCCATATAACTAATTATGAAATAATAGGCCAAGAAAGTCAAGACTACAGATCCAGGGGGTTGGGAAAGGCAGGTTTGTTTTCCTGCTTCATACAGTGTTACTTACATAGAGAGTGAAAAAGCTACAGAAGATAACTGGAGGAGCTCCAGAAGATGACTGGAAGAGCTGTGTCAGAAAACAGGGTGGCCAGGCCTTTTGGGAGCTGCAGTGCAGCATCCGTGGGGTGAGATGTCCTAAGGTGTCATGTGAGCACATCGTGTAGCCACATATTCATAGGCAGGACATGGGTACTTTACCACTCGTTTAGCTGTTTCCCCCTTGGCCTGACATTTATAGAAGTAGGTAAGTGCTCATTCTGACTGATGCACCTTTAAAAGTGGTAAATGAAAACACAACGGGGCAACAAATGATTGCATATAGTGCTGCTTCCTCTTACTTAATTGTTTTTGGTACTAATTTAATTACAGTTTATATAGATTTCAGAAGTGCCTTCAGTAAAAAAGAAATGGTTGCATTTTTTGAATTTTATTGTCGTTAGGATATTTAGTTAATGCTAATAGTAGAACACTTGATTTGGTGAAGTTTTGAATATTAGGATTTTTCATTAAGCTGGGTCAGTTCATATGAAAGCTCAATTAGTAACAGAATTCCAAAAAGAGTCCACATGACTTGTTGAAGATGTCTGAAACCTGCACCAGGTGTTAGAGGTTTGGCTTTTCTGGCCTGTAGTGTAGTGTATGAATAAATGATTCATTAAAGTCCTGTGCCAGTTTCACATCTGGGTATTTCTGTCACAGTCATTCTGAGAAAGCAAGAATAGTAGAAAGTTTCTGCTCCATCTCTTGTACAGTCAAGGATAGAAACCCTTCTAAGTAGATTTCAAGTGATTAGTCTCATAAGCAATGACTGATTTACCTCCTTGCTTAGTTCTTGGAGATTCTCAAAAGGCAGAAAATTTCATTCTACTGCCAGCAGATGGAAAACTTTTTTAGAAATCTTGGGGTTTACAAATATTTTAAGTCTCTCAAAATGGTGGAAATCTGCATGTGTGTAATTTGTTTATTGTCTAAAGACAAGATTTTTTTACAACGTAAGTTAAACACATAGTACCTATCCAGTTGCAGGCAGCTTATTAAAAAATGCATTAAAATTGCTTCAGTGCTATAGTATTCTGGAAAAATTTTCATGAAACAGTGTTTGGAAAGAGAAAGTAAAGTGCTCGGGGACACTGTAAAACCCAACACGTATAAGTGTCATTTTGAAAAACTAATAGAAAGTCAGTATAGACTTCTGTGACGTAGCTTGTTATGGAGATGCTTTTCTGCTTAGGATAACAGAATATCCATATTCTGAATAAATTCATGTGAATGCTGCACTTTTGTGTGTAAGCACGTAATATGCATATATGCAAATACATAAATAAAATATGTATAAGTTAAATTACATGTATCTTTTTCTGTGTTGACCTAAATACATGCATACACTGGTCTTAGTCTTTAAATGCATTAAACTGTGTTATGTTAGAAGTTCTAGAGTTTTTATATTAAGTTTTCTCATGTGTCAGGTAATTGTTTGTTCTGTGATCTGTTAGGTATGGTTTTAAGGACCATATTGCTCACAATCTGAATTTCAGCCTGAAGTAGTATTTTCAGTTAGCTGAGTGAAGGTTCTGGTTTTGAAAAACTGAAGCAGAAATACCTCAAATATTACAGAACCTACAGTTACTCATTCAGAAAATCAGTAAGGCATGGGGATTTTTTAATGTTACCATAATTCAGGTTGCAAGATGACAAGCTTCCCATGTACTTTCATTTCCATTTTTACTAAAGTGGTAGTTGGGACAGTACATCAGTTTCACAAAATTCTTCCTGTCACAAAATGTGGTATATCCTATTTATTTATTTGTTTCTAAGACAAGAAAATAGGATCTCTCTGTTTCTCTTACTTGCTTTCTGAAAGGAAGATACATTAATCAACAACTTTAAAATAACTTTGAATGGTGGAAAAATTCATTCCAGGAGGTGAGTTGGTCAAACAGATTTTTGAGTATTACTAAAACCTAGAGGTGGATAGTAACCTAGTTCCTAAGTTTCTGCATTTTCCTGAGGTGCGATGTTTTACTAAGATTCCTGGGTCTTGCCACACTGGAGATTGCCTCTGTCTTTGTTACTTCCCACGTCTCTTAGGCAGCTCTAATAAATATTGGTGTTAATTGGTTTCATGTAAGCAACAGATCTCAGTGTAGAGAACGTTCCTTACGCTGGTCAGAGTAAGGTGCAAGTGGAGATTGCAGTCTTCTTATAGTAAGTATGTACCTGTTAATAAAAAACCAAAACCATTTTAAAACATGCACCAGTAGTGCTTGAAAGAATTATATTAATATGGAAATCATTACTGGAAAGTAATTGGGCAATACATGTTCAGGACTTAAGAAGTTCAGTATAGATGGGGATGTAGTGAATTTTAATGTCAATACTAAGAAGAAGTAAACTTAAGTAATGAATAGAGTTAAAGAGGAGAAGTTTATTCATACCACAATTCATTAAAAAGCTTCATTATATCTGTTTGTATCTGTGTTAGAAAACACAGATACACAACTGATTAATGCCACTACAAACCAAAATGAATTTTTGTTTCAGTATTTGCAGGAAGCAAATAGATGTTAAGAGTTGCTAGTAGGTAAACATTTTATTTTTACTCTGGTGTTCAGTATATGATTTCTACTAAATACTTTATATGATAATTATTATAGTTACATGGGTTATGCCATTTTGGAATTCCTTAAAGATTTATTTTTTATAAATGCTTTTATTTTTCTTTTTTTTTGTTACCGGTAAGTGACACAAAGTTGCATGACACACAAAAATGTAAAAAATCAGGGGTTTTAGTGCATACTGAGGCTCTCGTGTCTCTGAGCAGACGTGTGACCGCATCAAGCAGTCGGCCAGCGGCACCAAGCGCCGCGTGTTCATCATCGAGACCATGGGCGGCTACTGCGGCTACCTGGCCAACATGGGCGCCCTGGCAGCAGGAGCTGATGCTGCTTACATCTTCGAAGAGCAGTTTGATATCAGAGAGCTCCAGGTATTCACCACCTTTTGCTCATTTTTAAGTAGGTCCTGAAGTTGTTGTATGTGTGTATCATAATGTGTTCACTTGAAGCAGATGGCTCGGCTTAGGTTGGGCCTAAAAGCTGCACTTGTCATGTCCGTTCCTGTGCCATAACATTATATAAAGGAATATAGACACAGTTAGTGTTGACATCCAAGTTCAGTAAAGTGACAAAAATAATTGTATTGGCCATTAAGCACTACTAGATGAATTGTTTCATTTTTAGTCTTCTGATTGAAATTGAAATTCAAATTAAATGAACAGACCTGGTTAGTTTTAAAATAAAGCCAAAAACAAGAGAAGAGTATTTTTTCATGATGGTAGGATTGTGTTAGAAAGCTGTTCAGGACAGGAACTGACCAGCATGTCAGGTTTATTAAATACTGGCTCTGTTACCACAGCTATTCAGAGCATGTCTGGAGGTGTTACTAAAATAAAGCCCTCAGGCTTTAAGGATTATGGATTATGGTGTAGTACATACACTGATATGGAACTTGTCTACTGTGAGGATTTTACACCCCTCTGAAGCGGTTAGTGCTAGCTGCAGTCATGGAGAAATACAAAGCTAAAAGGATAGAAATTTATTTCCTGAAAAGCAGAGAGATGTGAAATGATTCAGAACTTACCCCACTCAGCTGTTGGCAGGACTGGAAGTAAGGGCAGGCTGTGAACTTCTGTGGCAGTTTCTGTGTTTATATGTATACCAAGCTTGATGCTGTGCCAGTACAGCATATAAAAACTACCTTTGAGTTAATAAAACCTGTTGCTTCTGATGTGGAGAAAGATGTTATTTTTAACCCAAGATGAACAGCCATGCACAGTATGCTATCCTGAATCTCCAAAAATAGCAATAATTTAAATTTGCACATAATGCTCTTTGTGGAATATTTGACAGAAGTTCTCAGGACATGCAGGCTCATTAAGGTTGTTTTAGAGTTCTGCATGGCCCTTTAAAAATACTTTTGTTGTTTCTAGGCTAATGTGGAACACTTGACTGAAAAAATGAAAACCAGTATCCAGCGTGGTCTAGTGCTGAGGTAGGTAAAAGTAGATGTAATACATGGCATTAGTGATAGAGCATTCCCAGCCAGGTAGGCTGCTTAGCCACTTGGAATGGCACTCCAAGTCTATATTCCTTGATTATTCCTTTAACTTGAGATTTTTAGTAAAACTGCTGCTCCAGAAGGCAATTCTGGGACCTGTCTGGAAGTTCAGGTCCAAAACTCCTATGTAAATTTATTTGCTCTGTAATCTAATACTTTATCCTGTTTTCAGTCTATTTTCTCATTGGGTTTGTCTTTTATTCTAGATCCTTTCTTACTAAAGGTAGTGTGTTACATACACTATGACCTTTGCTATAAAAATCCTAAAAATCATGAGCCTGTTACGTGGAAGTGAGTGTATGTGATCAGATGAAAATGTCCAAGCCAGGATTACTGCTATCAAGGGAAAACACTTGTCATTCAGTAGCTGTAAAGACATCCAGTGCTTTATAGTAAATTTGCTAACTATCTGGCCTTAATTGTTACAGAAATGAGAACTGCAATGAGAACTACACAACTGATTTCATTTATCAGCTGTATTCTGAAGAAGGAAAAGGAGTGTTTGACTGTCGAAAAAATGTACTGGGTCATATGCAGCAGGTAAATAAAACCCTAAAGTTACAGACAAGACTAACTTTGCACAAAGTACATACACTGTTCAAGCATTTCAAACAAGTCTGACTCAAGATTAAGGAAAAAAAAGTGTGGATTTTTGTTTGTAGGCAACTCAGAAGGTTTTTTAAGTATTTGATTTTATTGCAAACCCTTTTGAAAAATCTAGGAAAAAAGGCATTAGATTCTTTTTGATTTTCATGTTTATTCCTCTCCTGTCTATATAAATAAAAAAATCCACTTTTGTCTTATAATTAATTACCTTCTTCATAATACACTTACCTGCCCATCCATAATGTATCTGCCTCTTGAACCCTGGAAGAGCAGAGATTTCATTAAGAAAATCTGTGCAGAGGGATGTTTTTGTGGAAGAGGCAGAAGTTAGCTACTCCTTTGGCATGTGTTACCTGCATTTCTTTATCTCACTAAGCAGCTTGTTAGTGGGCAAAGGGAGTTCCTGATCTGGCTACACTCATCACCAAGGCTGAGGTGAGGGAAGTGCACAGTCCCCTCCATTCTTGTAAGTGACTAGTAGTATTGATTCTGTGAGAATTCTACAGGTACTGAACACAAATTTTAAACACCTTAGATTGATTTATGGGGTGGGGTTCTTGGTTTGTTTTTTAGGTGGGGGAAACGGAATTAAGAGGTAGAGCAGACCATTAGCAGAGATAACTGATAAAACAGACCAATCCTGGTTTGATAAGCTAACCCAGAATTCAATTTTCGCACAGGGTGGAGCACCTTCGCCATTTGATAGAAATTTTGGGACAAAAATTTCAGCAAAAGCTATGCAGTGGATCTCCAAAAAACTGAAAGAAACCTACCGGAAAGGTGCAGAAATGTTTGGTGCAGTCTCTTTTTACTGTCTTTGATTGTCTATCAGTATGTAAGACTACTCAACTTTGCAAACATACGAATGTTTGTTAGTCAACATTCTTCTTCCTCTCTTGGTGTTTTTATTATTCAGTAGTATCTTGCTTCGTGTTGTATGAGCATTTCCACTTGAGTGAGGTCAATAATTCAGACAGCTGTTTTATCCTCTTAAACAAAATAGTCAGTGTGACTGCAGGTTTTCATGCATGCAGGAATTGACGATTTTATAGTTAAATCTGTTCTTTTTTGTTTCATGCTGCCTTCACGGGAGACAGAACAAGGTAATGTGTCTTCTTTGGGAATTTCTGTAAAGCACCATTTCCTAAAATCTAGGCTAAAACTGGATGCTGAAATTCAATCCTTTTGTTGCCTAATTGCCCTGTAATTTCATTGCTAATCACCAAAGTTAAGCTATAAAGTGAAGATCTAATCCTATTAAAGCACTAATTTGATGTTTTATCATTCTATTAAATAATCAGTAGCTGAAATTAAGCTACTGTAAGTTTTTGATTGTTTAATTACAGAAAAATGGTATTTGCTCTTATACGTATAAGAAAGATGCTGAATTACTTCATTCTTTTTAGGAAAAGTATTTGCCAATACCGATGACTCAGTTTGTTTGCTGGGAATGCGGAGACGCAACCTTGTCTTCCAACCCGTGGCTGAGCTCAAGAGTGAAACAGACTTTGTGTACGTATGCACTGCCTGGTGGTAAACACCTCACCACAGCCTGCCTTGCACCACTTGAAACACTTCCCACCACCTTACTGCTTTTGCCTTGGGCCTGCATTCTCCCAGAACCACTTGGATTGTTCGCTTCTCTCTTCCCTTTGTGCTTTTACTTCATCCTCCTTACACTTCAGTGTCTCATGGTGAAGTCTGGGACTCTGCTGTCCCGTTAAATAACTTTAATGTGACTGCCTTTGCCATGATGCCTAGAACTACTTTACTTCTGTTTCAGTTCAGTGGGGCAGCATTTTTGTGCAAAAATTCAGTATTATGCTTAACATTTTCCAGTAATACCTGTTCGTTCCTTTGGGATTCTGTCTTTGATTCTCCTCATTTTGGGTCAGTGTTTACATCATCCCATGAAGGTCAGTGCCTGATCCCACATATATTTCACCTCCCTGTTTTCACCCCCAGACACAGGATTCCCAAGGAGCAGTGGTGGCTGAAGCTGCGACCGCTGATGAAGATCCTGGCCAAGTACAAGACCAGCTATGATGTGTCAGACTCAGGCCAGCTGGAACACGTGGCCATGCTCCCAAAGGAGGCTGAGACTGGAGCCATCTAAACACACACCACATTTAGATTGTTGTCATAGATGCACATTGTGAGTAACAATGCTTTAGAATCGTTACAGCTTTGTTTTGTAACATTTAAATTATTGTTCCAGCACTTTATGTGAAACAAGCTGTCACAGATTTTGTCCTGTTTGTGTGTTACGTTTGAAACAAACCCTTGCATCTAATGGAAAACACCAGTTACTGATACTGCCCTCTAACAAGCAAGTGCAACCACCGTTCTATGCACTCCGTAAGTTACTCATATACTGCACTTTGTTTCAGAGTACTTACACCCCAAAAATAAGTGTAGATGGCTAGTTTTCGTGTTGAGTTACAGGATGTGCTTAATGTTTCTGAAGTGAAATAAAATACTGTTGCAAACATTACATGTGTGTTCACTCCCTTTTAAACAACTGGGGGAATAGCACTTAGAAGTATTCTCTACACAAACCAGTGAAGGAAAAAAGAAACACCCCTCTTCCTTCCCTAACTGTGCAGGAAGTAGTCAGTCACACCAGGGCAAGTGTTTTTCAGGATTAGGCTAGGAGTTGGAATCCTTTCTCCTTGTACAGGAATGATAAAACTAGTTCTTGGATTTGGGAAGGGGGAGGAGCAGCTTTAGCAACCTGAGATTCAGAAGGGTGTAATCTGGCTGTTGCTTCATGTTTCCTTTTTCTCAGAGCTTCTTTAAGATTATTAACCCCCCCACCCCCTCACTGATGAAACGTTAATGAGGCTGACAAACAGCCAAACACGTTTTCTCATGCCAGTTTATGTTAACTGGACTGTGACAAGGTAAATACTAAAGTCATGGCATACCGAAATCTGACTGGATGTTGCTCAAACTGTCAAGCAAAACTGAACTTTATCTAAAATAGACTCCCATAACTGATTAGGGATTCGCCCACTGCACTCTCAGCTTGGTGGAATGTACTGTCACAGACTGCTCAGGCTGGAGGTGGCTTATGCAAAGGCAGCTGGAATTACCACACCACAGAATGAAATCTGTCAGGATGAGAGACAGTTCTTTATATATCCAACACCAGACATGATTTCAAACAAAACACTATTTAAAACTAGAGTTTTACATATACAAAAATATTTCATTTATATAGTATTCATATATACTTGGTTGGAGGAGTGAGGCTTCAGTAAAAGACTAAGGTCTGTCTTTGCCATGCAGAGCTTCTAATTCTTGCTCTCAAATACTGTACGGTTAGAAAATTTTTCACATCGTTATTTTGAGAAGGGGAGCTTCTAATTGGTTTGGTGAACACTGTTAAAAAACAGCAATGAGTATTTCAGCTGGACCATAGCACTGCTAAAAGTTACTAAAAAACCCCTAATGCTGTAGTCACACAGATTGGCTTGTTTTCTGTGGATGTTCAGCTGCAAAGTCATCGTTTGACCCATGAGGGATCTTTGGTGATATCTGCATTTTCTGGGCCAAGTACAGCTTGACCACGAGTGCTCTTCCCAACTGCAAGGTACCTTGGAAAAAAAAAAGGAAAAAAACCCCATAAACAAGTGAAAAGCTGCTACATTCAGTTAACCATAGCTCTGCTATACAAGTTAAAAATACTCCCATCCCAACAAGAGCGTCCTTTGCTACACACAACTTGTGTTTTGTCTCTCCTTAACCCTGTCTCTCCTTAACCCTGTACTTGGCCATACTGGAATTCTTACATTTACAGTGGAATTCAGAACTCAGAATGCTACAAGTGGAGTAGAACCAGCTCATATAGTGAGTGTACTCATGCTCCAAGCAGTTTCTGGACCTTTCAAAAGTAAATCAAACCCAATCTCCCACAAATTCAGAGTGTAGGAGGGAGTTATATTTGCTAAACATGCAATAAGCAGGATATAATTAACATATCCATGTTACAGAAGAAAATACTGAAAGTAGTATGAAAGGCTAAGGGGAGAAATCCAGCAACTTAAACATGACAACTGAGCACAGGCTTACTTGTTTGATACATCAACCAGGTTATCACTGTTGACAGCAAAAAGTTGTTCTCTGTGCGACTGCTTCATTTCATCTGAAATCCCATATAAGAAATGACCCATTCCTAGGAAAAAGAAAACAAAACCACACACTGCACTGGTGCACTGGAATCTGTCCCAGTGACATGCAGGAATGAGAGCAAACTATGATAGGAACATGTGCTGGAAAGGAATAGAGACAGGCTACCATCAAACCACTGTTCTGAGAGAATATCCAACTGAATCAAGCACTGTAAGTTAAAACCGGGGTGAGGTAGTAACCGTTTCCTATTTAGGAAAAAAACCAATTTATGCTGGCAAATTATTTAGTTTGTCAAAAGTCTGAACATAATGGTGGTATAGGAAACTTAGACATAATTCATTCTGAAGAGTGTCAGTTCTAACAACCGTTTAAACAAACTGTATTTCATGAACCTTCTATTAGAACTTTTTTTATTTCCAATCGTGATATATGTGCAATGTGAAGGTTTGATCACCTTTTTGTACTACACACAGAAATCTGCATACAAATGCTTTAATGTTTTTGTTGAAATACTTGCCCTACAGCGTTTTAATAGTAAAATTAACATTATGACTCCTTGAACAACCAGAGAACTCCAAAATAATAACAGAAAAGATTTTTGTCAGGGAAATAAAGGTGGCTGGGAGGACTTGGGTCAACTAGTCCAACCTCCTGCCCAAGGCAGGGCTGACTTCCCGGCCAAGTAAGGTTTTCACATCTGTATGCAGGGCCCAGTGACTCCAAAGCATGAAGGGACAGGCGTTCTTTGCACGAGTTCCCAGGCCTCGGGAACAGCTCTCCTGTTCACTGCTCTGTTAAGATCTGTGTTCAAATACCAAAGAATGTTCATCATCCCTCACTGACACCAACACCCAGCGTGCTGACACTGCACTCATGTGCACCTCGCACTGATTGCTTTGTAATTGCCCAGACCAAAACCAGATTCTGTCAGATAAAAGTCATCTTAATTTGAAGCATTCTTGTTTTAAAAGTTAGTGTTAACAAAAGCACATTTTAAAATAATGCTAATCTTAACCTTGTAATTCCTTTATGTATAGGAAGGAAACTTATTTATCAGGGCAAGTTTTGGATTGAAATTCAGCTGAGAATGAGGGAGGGAGGGAAGTGAAGAAAGCAAAGCTACATGTCAGTAAACTGAAAAGATGTGAAGATACTACCAAGGCATCATGAGTGTGCAGATCTGCAAAGAAGGTAACACCCTCCACCCCAGCACACAGACTTCTGTGCTTCAACTTCTTCAGAGAACATATGCACAAAAGGCTAGTGACATTCACAGTCAATATGCCTGCTTGAGTTAGGAAAATAATCCCTCAGCTCTTTTTGAATCAGAGGACCAGTATTTCTTTTCATTTGTCTGCATTTAATGCTTTCCAAACCTAAAGTAAAATCCTCAATCTACCTCCACCTGATGCAGAGGAGCAGTATGAACACAAAACTTCAGCAGAGCCTGAGTGCATGAGGTACTTCTGAAAGGGAGCAACAGGAGCCAACTCATTCATTGAAACTGCCATCATCTCTCCTCTGCCAAACACAAATTTTATCATCTGACACAGTTTAGCAAGCTATTTTCTTCCCTTTAAACCTAAATTACAAAGTAAATAAACACTGACAGCCCTGGGAGGATGATGAGAATGTACCTTTATCTGAAGGAGCTATTGGTGCATCCACGGCAGCAAACACTGCTAGTTTAGCTTCATCAATATCTTGCTGTGTGAATTCTCCAGATTTGGCCCATTCAACTGCTTTTTCAAATGTTTTCAAAGTGGCTAACGAATTTGGGTCTCTTAAAAGAAAAAGAAAACGTAAAAATTAATTACTTCAGTCTTACAAAATGAAAAACTAAAATTCCTTTGTTCTCACTTCATTTATAATTTACTATGCATCGCACAAACATACATGGGGAAAAACAAATTATAAATTTTTATAAAATTTTATAAATTTTATTAAAAACTCCTTTTTTTGTACAAAAAGAGATTTTGAGGTTTGGTTTTGTGTTTCTTTTCCAGAAGAAAATAGTGTTACAAACCAAGCAGATTTGGAATTTTAGATACACAGGTGCAGAAGTTCAGCTGCCTACAAGTAGTTCCAAGACTGTGTAGAGAGAAGTGGTGTAATAAAAACAGGTCAGGTAAGCCAGCGCTGTTCACAGTGGGTTCAGAAAGCACCACTGCCATTACTGCCCACACCAGGAATAGTTATGATATGCCCTATCTTCTCTCAGTTGCTTTTCTTGCCACACCTGTTTTTACTCTCTGTAAAACTGGTGCCACAGGTTAACTAGTACTGGCAAGTTAAGGACTACTGCCAGGACAAGTCCTACCATGTTGAAGCTTCACAGAGAGGCCAGGCTGCTCAAACCTCGGTTAGGAATCCCAACCAAGCACTGTGCCAGGCTGCCTTTGGGCTAGGAAAACGACTGAAGCCAGGACTCCATCCGCACGACATTTCTAGTGGGAATTACAACTATAATACCTCCAGCTCAAATTTCATCAGAAAGTGCCTTGGTAAGCCAAATACGAGGTAACTGTTCTGGACTGGCAAAAAAGAGGAATAGAAAAGAAGGAGCAAGCAGTTCTAGCTCATCACCAGCAATGCTTTCTGCTGAATCTCTGATGATTTCAGCCAGTCGCTGAAGGAAGCTACGTATTTTCAAACTCAGGACCTTAGGGAACATCACCATTCTACTTCACAGTCTCAAATTTATAGCAGTCTTGAATTTCCTTTTTTAGGGCCTCCTTAACCCAGAAATAAAAAAGTGAAAGCCAGTTTTACATAAATCTGATACTGAGACAGTAAACACCAAAGTGCAGAGGCGCAGCAGTGGTTGCTACCAGCAGAGATAAAGTAAGCTTTCCCAAGGACACTAACAAGAGAAAGCAAGGATGGGTTTATTAGGCAATCTAACTTCATCAGCACTGGATCACTTAATTTCATCCCTTTTATTTCTCTTCTTCAAAGACTGCTACAGTGAAATCAAAAATAAGACATAGTCAAATGCAATCAGTGGTCCCCTCAGCCATCAAGACGAAAGAACAAACACACTGTTACCTGTAGGAGTAGAATGTGAATATGCCATTGTGACTAAGTTTAGCACCTCCACCGTAAGCCCCTCCTTTCTCTCTGATTTCTGTGTGTAGGAACTTAGCTGTCATCAACCGTGCGAGAATTCGAAGGCTGGAATGAGAGAAATAGAAGCAGAAAAGATGTGAAGTGAACTGGGCAACAGTAATAGTCTCAACTGCCTCTAAAGCTCACCCAGATCCCCATTTGCAATGCACTGCTTCTTGTAACCTATGACAGTAACAACAGCAATACTCAGTATTTAATAATAGCTGAATCACTGTAGGAGTGGCACTAAAGTGTGTTACATGCAACAGGACTCTCAACTCAGAACACATCCAAGTAGGCAGGGCTGTTTATTCCAACGTAGGGAACAACAGCCCCTCATTACTTAAATCTCAGCATTTACAGGGCTTCTCTGGGCCCAGCTATGCAACAGTTGCTTTGTAAAGATTTTGTGACAAATGCACTGCAAATCATTTTCTATCAACACTCAATTTTCTGCAGTCAGCCCAATCTTTTCCATGTTGTTTTGTGCTGCATAGTGCACAGAGAAGCTCCCTGATGTTCTGCTTCCCACCTGGCATAGTCTGCAGCCGTGTAGGGAACTGTTCGAATGCATTCCCCAATATAGTTCACTGGGAAGGGAAGTACAAAATGGGTCTTCATCTGGCAAGGCTTGAAAGTAGGATCCTAGGAGAAGACATTATTGTCACAGTTAGCAGAGCAGACAATTTATCCGAGAACTCTCAGAACTAGGAAATTCTGCCAAACATACAGACACACAAATGCTGAAGGTGCCACTTATCCTACCTGGCAACCAGTGACATTTTGCTTGTGCCTATATCAGCAATCCAGTACAAAGAATTGCCTTGGCAAACTACAGGAGAGGGACACCATACATCAGCTACCCATCCTTGCACACCCGCTTCTCAGTGCTATGTATTTTGAATCATTACCAAGGAGTCTGGATTTGGCCATGGATTTACTTTGATTGAAACACGTGTTCATAACTCTCCACTCGTGTCACACATATACGTGGTCACATCATATCCCAATCCATCCACTAAATTCTAGACATTGAAAACAGAGTCAGAAACTGTAACCCACAAAAAAAGTAAACTATTTATGACAGCAGCTGTAGTATAAATTCCTGCTCAAACATCCCCTGCAATAAGAATCAATTCTTCCTTACAACTCCACTTCCAAACTTGCACTCCTCTTCATGTCTCTGGGCCTCTGCAGAGCTCGCTCCGTTGCCTCTTTCACACATACATCTGCTTGTGTGCTCACTTAAGCATGAGCAGACCTTTCCACACCTCCAGTGCTGCTGCTTCAGAACTTCCATCCTTTCTTACAGAAACCCCATCCCCAGCCCCTCACACAACTCCGAATGGTTGGGACAAGCAGAGCAGTGTATTTATAGCACTGATCAGCAGGCAAAACCTGGGCTGAGCTCTCTGTGCCCCTCTCTTCTATAAGGAGAGTTCTTGGCATACTTTTGTTTCCTGTAGCCAAATACAGATCTTCATTTTCACTAATTCTCTTCTGTCAGGTGTCACTCACATTCAGAATCATTTAGAGAGGAGACCAAGGAAAGGAAGAGACTAACTGGAAGTGATTTAAGTCTGATGCTCAGTTGTGGAACTGAAGTGCATGAATTGTGTTTCAGTGCTGTGCTTCTGTAACAGCTTAAGATGGACCATTACATCAGTAACAGCCCTGTAATACCAATATCCCCCACCAGTAATGTACTTACATTAACTAATTTCCTTGTGATCTGCAAACCAGTAACCATTTCACGTCCCACAGGTTTCACTTCTGAAGATTTCTACAAGAGAGACAGCCCTCATATTAAAAGATGATTTAACAATTTAGACCAAGACTACTACAAATGCAACCCCTTCCACTCAAACTTGTTAAAGGCAATCATCAAACCATGCCTTCACAAACATAAGCAAGGTACTCAACTACTTCTTTATGTTTCCTACACAAATGCCAAATTAATTTCCTTCCAAGAGTAATCTGGCACTGAGACATCAAGACCCAGATTAAATGAGGCCCATAAAGTTGCAAACTATCATTTCACTCAGGGGTAGGGAACTGGGAGCTTATTCCAGCCTCATCAGAAATTAAGACAGATCTGCATAGTGACAGAGCAGATCCTTTGTCAACTCCACTGAACCAGGCATATTTTGTGCCAAATGTCCTGAACACCCTGATCACAAAACAAATTCCCATGCAACTGAGGAACTGCACATCATGCCCTATTTGCTTTTGGCCAACATTTCAAGTAAAGCTCAGCTAAAAAAGAAGTTACAGTTTTATGCAACAGGAGAAGGAAGAAAATCTTTTTCCACATCCCACGCCAAAGCAGTAACCCCAAGGTAAAGCTTAACAGCTGATCTACAGCATTTCTATTGTCCACTGTATTGCAGTGAAGACACTCCACGGCAAAACACAGAGCAGCTGCGCACAGAGATGACTGACAGATTTCTTCAGACATCTTTGTACAGACACAATACCTGAGTTCGAACTTCTGACGGCACAATGGTATTGACATGATCGAGCCAACTGTATTTGATGCCCTAATCACAAACAACAATTTCTCACCTCAATCACATGGGGACGAACAGGTTTTCGCTCTTTCTTACTTCTAGCTATGCCCTTTAGAAATTTCTCTACTTCTTTAGATGCTTCTGGTATCTGCTGAGGTGCTGCATTCACTGAACATCTGTAAAAAATACGTATTAAGTTTTTGAATATGGTTTTGTGTTTTCAGAGAGTCTTTTATAATTCGTACCACTCTGTCTTTCCAAACATTTTCTATTAAATCATCAGAATGTTAGGTCAGAGATGTCAGGTAATCACTAACAGAAAGAAAGGCAAAATACTCAATCTAGCATCTGATGTGAAAAAAAAAATTACAGTCCAATTGCTATTCTTCTGTGTAGGAAACTGAGGGGTTAAAACTTCCACAGGCAGTGATGGATTTGACCTAAACCCTTGGAGAGAACTCGGGTTGATGTGACGACAAGATATATGGATTCCAAGCAAGAGAATTACAAACCTATGTTTTTGTAGCTATAAATAAGAAAGTGTATTGAGTGATTTGGTGGAGGGTTTTAAGTATAGTAATGTGATTTTATAGTTTAAGTTAAGAATTTAGATGCTGTAATAGAAGCATATGGGTGTATGTGACTTAGCAGGTAATTCGTACAAAATTGACGCACTGCAGTAAAAGTGACCAAAGGTGATAGGTTATCAAAACAAAGTTTCGTGTTAATTACTTATTGGACCAGAAAGTTATAAATTGCTGTGTAACCCTGAAACTCATGACTATCTGCCATTATGGCGATTTGTTACTACGCTCCACGGACTCTGAGACTGATACCTTGTTTGTTAAGAAATAAATTGTGTATAAACCGTGATAGTCCCATCTCTTTAATACAAGGTCTGACCAGAAAGAAGTACAGAAACAGCAAACTCATTACACTTTCACTTGACCTACAACACTTTCAGACCAAAAGCTGAGCAGTAGCTGTCAAACCACTTCTGTGCACAAGACAGGACTAGCTCAGTTTTTGCAAATAAAAATGTCTCTGAAGGAAAATAATGCTCTCTGTATCCTCTCTGTACAGGCAGCCCTACCATGGTTTTGAACAGTATAGATATTCACATAATTTCATTTATCATTTCATGCTTCAAAAACCAAAATTTTGCAACTTCTGTCACTTCAAACAGACCCATTTATAGAACTAATGCATCTGACATTAAACACCTTAATGTGCTCTCTTTACTTTTTCCAGTAAATGCATAAAGCAGCTTTCAGAATGTCACTGCTTTCCTTTTAGGAGCAAAACAAAAATCCAAACCAAACTATATTAATCTGTTACAACACATATAACAGTATATAACAGTATTTGTCTAATGGGCACTCTGAAGGGGCAAAAGGCAGATTTTTGACTATTTCTGTAAAATTGCACAGGTCACTTACACGCTTTGGGTACAACAGTTACCTATGGAATTTGCTGTAAGTCTCTCATACCATTTAAAAACTGAACAAAATGAGCTACCATAGCTACCACTCTGTAACCAAGGGGAACTTAAATTAACATTTCTATAGTTTTTCCACAGACATATGATTTCACAAAACCCCAGTAAACCATGAGGTGCATTGACAAAAGCACATTCACAGGCCATGGTCTCTCTTTAACCAAAACATCCCTTTTCTTTTTAGCTGAAACTCACCTGATGTTGTCACTATTTAATAAATACTTCTTAATGCGTGGTAGTTTGCGTAGTATTGGTTTAATATCAGACATTTCTGCTATTCTCTTCATCAACTTCACCTGTGTAGGAAGGCAGAAAGACCACAGATTAAATCAACAGGAAGAATTAACCAGCCCGTAACTCCACAGTCAAGGATTTGGGCCTTGCTGAAGGGCATTATTAACTTCTCACCTGATCCATCCCACTGAACATTTCCTGCAGCTCTCCAGAAGGCGTAAGGTTTTTGCTGGCTCTAATAGAGGCATATAAATGCCCACAATCTGGAATGCCATTTGACAGCTCCTGGGCAGTCTTCTTAACCAGCACTCTGAAATGTTCTTCCTCCTCAAATCTTGGGCTGAAAAAGAATAGAAGCAGGTCTCATGCAAAAGGACACCAATGAAATTCATTACCCTGAATCATTCATCATCTCAAGTTCAACAACGTGCTTTTAAACTGTTTGTTTTCCATTTAATCCACTATATAGTCATGCTCTTGATGCAATACATAAGTTTAGAAAGACATTAGAGACAGAATTATGAAAATAAATCCCAAAGTAGGATCTCTAAGAACAAGAGAATGGTTGGGGGAAGAGTGAAAAAGAGAACCCCAAACACATGCAAACCCACAAACGAACAAAACCCCATGTACTGTACTTGTTAAATATTTCACTCCATAAATGCATCATGTCTGGCAGATTTCTATCCAAGCACAGAGATGAAAAGAGCACACCCTGAAGGAAAAAATAAACAAAACACAAAAAACCCTTCACACAAGACAACCACAGCAATGGCCCAAGAAATGCACAGTAACTTTTCATGGAAGTGATGAAATGATGCCAACCTAATGCTACACACCACAAAATCACTCTAATGCAGGCTGTGCTACTGAAATCAGAGCAGACATGAAATGTGACTGCTCTTCTAGCAAAGCAAGCCTGGCAATTCCTCAATTCCTTCTCCTCAACAGCAAGCAGCAGTTCAGAAACAAAATCTCCCATTTTTTCCCATTAAGTACAAGTTCTGTTCTGGGGTGCACCTTTCTGCAAGGGAATCCCCCTAATTTAACTCCAAGACCCACAGAGAGCAGACCCCCAGGATGTCTGAAAAAATCTCAAGAAATATTGCCAGAACTGTTATGCCCAACCCATAGATTTAATGATGCTGCAAACAGTGACATAACACATTAACAGCAATCTCTGTGTGTAACACCACACCATTCTGTCCCCTACCTTCGGCTTCCAAAATATTTTGGAGCACTTAAAAATATGGTGGCAGATGCTAGAGAAGCACTGCCTCAGACAGAACACCCACAACAAGCACTCCCCTTAACACAAAATACGAAGTTACTGTAATTATCTAATTTATATCTTACCAAAAAGGCAGGAGTCCTTTCGTACACAAAGTTTTCAATGCACATTAGCTTGACCCTCTCCCTGGAAGCCCTGACTGACCCTTAACTAAGCAACTGTTACAGCAAGCGTAACATCTGCAAGGTTATGATTAATTTACCTGTTCATACACATCCAGGTGTGAATCATCTGGAATGATATGTGGGCTGACAGACATACCACCTGTTTTTAGTTCTATCTTCTGGGCTTGTTCCCTGTAATCAAGGGCTCCACATCCCATCCTGTGAAAAACAAGAGATTTGTTTTCCTTTTCAGTGTATGCCAAAACCAAAATCCACGTAGCATTTTTGAAGTAGTCTGTTTAGGACAATACTAATTTAGCAACTAAACAATTTGGGCCATTATCAAGCAAACATAATACTTCATGCCTTATAAATGCCTTCCACCAAGCTTTTCAATTAAAACATTCTGTTAATTTAAAATGCTGTATTAAAAAGCATGCTTTACATGCAGGCTTGCTACCAACATCCGTATGAACTACATTAGCAACATCACATGAGCTGTTCTCATCAGCAAAAAGAACATATTCCTTCAAGCCCAGGTCACTTGTTTCGCTCATTGCTCCTCTTTCCTCTGTGATGGGGTCACTGTTTCTGCCCCCACATGGCAAAACTGGGCCAGAAGTCTATTCAAGTGAAAACTTTAATCTCTGCTAGGCTATTTTTCATTTATACAAATTTTGGAATCTGTTGAAGGAACGCTCGTGTTGACACTGGGCAAAAAGGCAATGCAGAAAGTGATGGAGAAGGGGATACAATCTGGCAACTCTGGGGAATAAAGAAGACAATTTTCTGCAGGAAACCAACTTATCAGCATTTCCCTTTTATAGAAAGAACAGATGCTGGAATTATTACAGGCAATATTAGTATTTTGGCAAACTGTATTACAGCCTGTTGCTTCAGTTTGTAAGAAAGCAAACCTCTCACTTGGTAATGACGTTGCAGAAGAGTGGCACATATGGTTTGAGCTCCTCAGGAAGTGTGTTCAAGCTGGAAACAGCTCGGAAATAAACCACCCCATTGGTTGGCTGAGCACAGTACTGGACAGGAATTTCATCAGCTACGGATAAAAAAACAAAAGCAAAGAATAACCCAGCAGCTTCCTACTACAAACACACAAAAGCAAAATGATTTCTTACAAGAACTTCCCATTAAGAATAATTTTCTGATGGTGTTTCAGAGCCACTTCTTGTTTAAATTTCGCACATTACACTGAACGCTGGACCAAAAGAGTTTTATTGTTTCTCCCCATAGTAAGGTGATGGACACCTGGACAATTTGAAAAGAGAATTCTTCTAACAGAAGTCATATTTTAGAGGTAACATTCAAATAAAAAAAGTAGTAATTTGTTTCCGAACAAGTCAAGAAGTTTCTCCCTCTTATTTTTGCCTTCATCACTTCAAAAGCTGAGGAAAGCGGCTTCTTGCACTCTAAACTCTTCCTAAGCTAGGCCATTAGAATATATATGTTAGAATTTTCACAAAACCAGGTCATTTTTTGCATCAAAATTATAGTCTTGACACTTGCTGGTAATTTTTGAAGAAAAATGTCTGTTAGAAATATACTACAGAATGGTATTTACCTACAAAATTTTGACAGAACTGTAACAAAATTCAGATCTACCATCTCCTATCAATCCATGGGGAAACCCTCAGGAAAGCAAGGAAAAACTTGCACTGAAGTTATGAGGAATGACAGTAACTTTTTTTTTTCCCCATGGCTCCTGTATATAATATTCTGTAAAAAATGGGTAGGGAGGGACTGCAGTAAGAAGGCTCGCTGCACCAGCTGCCTAGAGTTCTGCAACCTGGGTAAGCCTTTGGAAAGTGAGGAGATTGCTCAAGAGCACTGAATGTGCCTCCCAGAGACTGCAGGGCAAGGTGGAAGTGTGCCTGCAGCAGGGAGCTGCCATCAGGAGCTCCTGCCAGGCCTGGGAAGGCCGGAAGACCGTTCCCCATGTTGCCCCTCAGAGGCGATGGCTCTGCAGATCCACAGCCGTGTCTGCCCAGAGGGGCTGGGCTGGAGGAAAAGGAGCACAGCTATGGGCCACAAAGCCAGTCCATGTGCTGGGCAAGGGGCCACAGCTGGGCCAGCAGGGAACAACCCAACAGTGCTGCTCTTTGGGACACGAGACAGTGGTGACACCAACCTGTGAGCGCTGTCTCCAGCACAGTGAAGGGGATTTTGGGCTCGATGTCAGACACTTTTAAAGCTGGGAGACAAGAGGTATCCTGAGGTTTGCTTTGAAGAGCAATTAATTCCAAACCTAGTAAGCAGAGAATATCAAATTGTCATTTTCAGCTTGTAGTGAAAGTGCTGCCAAAACTTAAAACCTACTGAGATGATGCAGACCATAAAAAGTCAAGAGTCAATTTTGGAGTCTTCTATCTGCAATTTTGCAAATATTCTACTAAAGCAAATTCTGCAGATTATCATGTAACAAGAGCAAAGAGAACACTCTTGTTAAATTCTCTTTCCAATTCCCTCTTCACAACCTGTTTACAGTAACATGTAATTTAATCTTTGAAGAAGTGACACCTGTCTATCTGTCCTGTCACTCAGGTCTGCAAGCATTGACCCAGACCTAGCAGATAAGAAGCTTCTTTCTAACCCAGTCTGCTCCAGTTCTTACTCAAGTGCTCTGTCAGAACACCGATGCAGCTAAATTGTTGTGATTACTTTTACATTTCAGCCTTTCAGATACAAGCTGGTCACCTCTGAGTACTCTCCAATTTATCTCTGTAAGTTGATAAGCCTCCTCTGATTTTGTCCTGTCTCCCTCCTTGCTCCCCTGTCTCCTGTCACACACCAAAGCTTCAGAAGATTAACGCCACATTTTTGGAGGATTTCTGTTACTAGACGCTGCTTTAACAAAATTAGATGACTGCCCACGGTTTTCAAGTGTAAGTAATTCTCCAGAATAAGTTAAACACAGCATTACTATTATAGTTGGCTTTTCAACCAGAAAATGTAAGAAATGTAATTAGAAAATATAAGTTTTACAGGAGCATGACCATAAATTAACAGCTTCACGGTACATGATGCTAATATAAGTATCTGAAGGGAGGGTGCCAAGAGGATGGGCCAGGCTCTGCTTGGTGGTGCTGAGCAAAAGGACAGGAAGCAATAGGCAGAAACTGATGCACAAAAAAGCTCCAAT
Source organism: Rhagologus leucostigma (assembly GCA_013397725.1). Lineage (NCBI taxonomy): Eukaryota > Metazoa > Chordata > Aves > Passeriformes > Rhagologus > Rhagologus leucostigma. Next base: position 1,058,453 of record VZTD01001192.1, on the reverse strand, counting down.
TGAACATGCAGAAGAACTTTTACTGTGAGTGACCAAGCACTAGAACAGATTGTCCAGAGAGGCTGTGGAGTCTTCCTCACTGGAGATATTCCAGAACCCTCCAGATGCAATCCTGTGCCATGTGCTCTAGGATGTCTGTGCCTGAGCAGGGAGGTTGGCCCAGATGACCCACTGTGGTCCCCTCCAACCTGACCCATTCTGCGATTCTCCGAATTCATCTTCCACTTAGTGCAAGTTAACACGGGAAAGAATAAGCAGAATGGTATTTTAAAACAACTTCCTTTCTTCTGCCCTAATGAAGACATTGATCATTCTATTTTTGAGTGTTAAAACTAATGGAATATAGCAATCATACACTGTAGTGTAAGCACTGCACAGCCCTGTAACACATATACACATTTTATTTATAAAAATATACATATTTTTTCAGTAAAAAAATCCCATCCCTTTCAGAGCAAATGCTGGAGAGTGCCTGAGAATTTAAGATATTCTACAGAACACCAGCTAAAAAACTGTTACACAAATAAAAATGTGAAAAAGCGAGTTAACCTTTTTCAAAGATTTGGTTTTTTTCTTCTTCAGAAAGTGCATTGACCTTTTTTTCCAGCTTTTCTGCTTCCATTTTAGCTTGTTTATCATGGTAGTCTTCCTCTGGACTCATTGACAGAGTCAATTTGTGTGGATTATCCTGCAGAAATATATCCCAAAACAAAGCATTATTAATTCTGAGGGCAACTTTCTTGCCTCAGATTATTTCTCCATCAGCAGCAGATGAAACAGCCTGTGCATCACTTGGCTTGCATGTTATCGAAAGTATCCCAACCACACAGACTGAATCCTTGTAAGGATTCATACAGGAGAAGCTGCTGCATGGGTGGGGAAGAGGCAGCTCACCACAAGAACAAGCACCAACAGCCTTCTGCAAAGTTTCAGTCTGGAGTCAGAATCCCTCAACAGCACACAGTACTCATTAGTTTAATTAAATCAAGGTTAAACAACTGTACTTAACGCTACAGAGCTACATGCTGTCAGTTTTATCTGGAGAGTGTTCCAAGACGGGAAATTTTGTTAAATGCAGGAGGTTTTGATTAAACGCCTCTTTCAACCTGCCCAAGCTTGAGTGCACAGAGATCCCATATGATGTAAAATGTGCATGCCTTATCCTGCTCAGAAACGCTTTACACATCAGCCTTGCTGCCACAGAACTCCAGGCATTATGCAAGAGTCACAACTGCTGTTGAATTCTTGTTTATACTACACTGCGGAATTTTAATACCAAAATTACTCAAGCAGTTTCCATTTTCCTTAATAGGAAAGGGAGGCCAGTCAAAAGACAGGGACCTGAAAAACTGTCCATTTCGATGTAAGAGTCAAACAGCAACACCTGCCACTGACAGACACCACCAACAATTTGGGACAATGTAATCACATTCTGTTTCATGAGTTTATCTCCTCCGTACCTGTGTGAAAAGACTACAGAAACCTGACTACAGAGTTAAAGAAGTAAATGCAAAATTAACCAGCCATAGTAAAATGGACAGGATGAATGGCATTCTCCCCCTTGCCCCCTGCCTGTCTGCTTTAATAATTTCCCAGCACAAGGTACAACAGTGCATAATCTCATGAGGTAAGAACACCCAACTGTTCTCTTCATTTCCTACCGGGTCACGCCTTTGCCTCAGCCCCCTCAACAGAACTGTACAGTAAAGAAAATTCACAAAAATACTGCACCTGCATTTCTTCCCTACAGAATCCAAAACTTTAACAGCTCCCTACTACCTCCAGACACTAGTAATGCCTTTAGGAAAACTGATTTCAACTGATGCCACTGTTTCTTGTTGCTTTTGCATATATTAGAACTAAGATTTACTCCAATCAGGGTGGCAGTTACTTAGAATAAATCTGCCTTTCAAAACAACTTAAACAAGTTGATTAGGAAAAAAAAAAACAAACAAAAACCCACCAAAAAAAGCAAACAAATGAAACAAAGCCAGCCAACAAAACAAACAAAACTCACAAAAAACCCACACCACTTTTGCATTGCTATCACTGGATCTTTTTTTCTGGCATTAACTAATCCAGGGGTTCAGAACTATTCAGTGTTACAATGCCTTTACTGGTTATTTTTCATTTCTGCAAAAACTCCAGAAGAACATATGGAGAGGAAAACAAGAAAAAGAGCAGAAAGTAATTGGCACTGACAGCAAAATTCAGACAGCAGTTCAATGAACATGAGGAGAACCAAGACAATCTTACTTGTAACCAAACCCTTTTCAAGGAAAAGGAGCTATACCTTGCTATTTCAATACTAAAGAACTCGTAACTAGGTCCATAATTCTCTGTTCACATCCGAACTTCTCATCAGAAAACACCCATGTGCATCAGGAATCACAGTTTGGTAAAATATTAGCATTTTATTAGTTTTCTTTTCGGTGTGGTTCCAAATGACCAACCAGGTTTTTTTTTTCCACTTTGGAAAGTACTTAAACCATTTACAATTAACATGCTTCATTCAAATGTGCCACTGTTCAATCTACACCTAGAAACAGGCAATATGGTGATAAAAAATTACTCTTCAGTTTAACTTCAAACACAAAACTGTGATTTAAAAATTAATACAAGATAACCTTCTGTAATTTTGCCCACCTTGAAGTATGTTTTAACTTTTTCCTGAAGAAATCTGGGATTTTCTTTAAGACACTGCCTGAACCGAGAGACTTTATCTGCAATCTTCAGAAGTTCCACTGGATCCCCATCTTGATTCCAACACGACGCTATGTACTGAACCAGAAAGAATAATTAGGTAAGCAGGACAATCCATCTGAATTTCTCTAACTGACAGCATCTGTGTTCCAAAACCACCTTATCACTTATATTTGAATAGCAGACACAGAATGAGTAGTGCTAATGTAGCTGTAGGGGGGAAAAATATTGTTCAGATTAAGGTTCTATTCCATCATCTCCTGTGTCCTGTTCTCACCATTCTTGCCTCTAATTTCATCATACCAAACCATCATTTTTTTATTATTACTTTTTTTGCATATGTGTGTATATCTGGAAATATATATATATAAAGTATTCTTTACTCCCTCACATTTAAAATTAATTTTTCAGCTCAAGAAAGAAGGAAAACAGAAACAGGTGGCAGAAACAAAGCAGTACATATATACTACGGTCTTGTATCAGCTAGATGAAATGACTTACAAGAAGGTGACTCAAACATGTGAAGTATGTAAAACTGATGGGACATTGGAGAAAGAAAATACTAAATAACCAGAAATATCCCCAGGACTTTTCTTTTATTCTCTAATTTGAGACTATCAACTTTGCTCAAGTTGCTATGAAAAGTTCTCCAAAAACACAAATGTAAGATAACAAAAGCTTCTCCGTTTCTACTCTGTGTGAATGGGGAAAAAAACGAAACCAAAGCAAAGTATAAAAATCCCAAGATACACAAAAAAAAAAAAGCCTCTAACTGTCAATCCACCTTCTTTTCTTACCTCTTTAATTACATGCAGGTATCATAAGCCTTCAGCATTTTTTTAGTAATAACTCTTTTTATCTATTCTGTGGAAATTCCCTAATACGATACAAAGCATAGTATTCTTCCATACCATGCTTGAGTTAATTCCCTTGAAATAAAAGTAGTCACTCTTTTTTTGAGGCTTCTGTGGGGTCATTGCAACAATTCAGTGCTGGTTCTCAGTAGGCAACTTAAAAAGTTTAACCACACATCTAAAAGCATTGTCCAAGCAGTTCTTGAACACTGACAGGCTTGGGGCCATGACCACTTCTTTGGTGTCATGGTTCACCCCTGGCTGGCAGCTCAGCTCCACACAGCCACTCACTCCCTGCCCTCACAGCAGGATGGGAGGTGAGGATCAGAAGGGTCAAAGTAAAGGAACTCGTGTGTTGAAATAAATGCAGTTTAACAGGTAAAGCAAAAGCTGTGTGCAAGCAGAGCAGACCAAGGAACTCATTCCCTGCTTCCCACAGGCAGGCAGATGTTCACCATCCCCAGGACAGCAGGGCTCCATCACACGTAACGGTGACTTGCGAAGACAAACCCCATCACTCCAAACATCCCCTCTCTTCTTCCCTCAGCTCTTACTGCTGAGTACTGGTGTGGGACATCCCTTGGGTCATTTAGGGTCAGCTGTCCCCTGGTGTGTCCTCCCAGCTCCTTGTCCATTGCCAGCCTCCTCACTCGTGGGGTGGGGAGAGGTGAGAAGCAGAGAAGGACTCGACACTGTGCCAGCACTGAGCAGTAATGAAAACACCCCTGTGTTATCAGCACAAACAGGGAACACAGCCCCCTTTCAGCCACTGGGAAGAGATTTAATGCTATTCCAGCCACCTGGGAGAGCTTGTTCCAATGTTTGACCACCCTCTCGTGAACAGCTTCTTCCTAGTATCAAAACTGATGTCACCTATCTTGACTTTCACAGGACCTTTGACAGTCCCACACATCATCCTTCATCACTAGACTGGAGAGATACGGGTTTGATGGACGGACTATTGGACGGATAAGGAATTGGCTGGACGGTGACACGCAAGCAGTAGCATTCCAATGGCCAGCATCCAAAGGGAGATCAGTAGCAAGTGCTGTCTGTCCCTCAGGGATCTGTACTGGGTCCAATACTATTCAACACCTTTATTAATTACACAGCCAGTGGCACTGAGAGCACACTCAGCAGGTCTGCAGATGACATCAAGCTGAGACATGTGGTAGACACTCCGGAGGGATGTTATCCAGAGGGACCTGGACAGGCTTGAGGATCAGACAGAATTACTCACAACATTTGAAGACATGCCAGAAAGTACTGGCTATCAAAGTCAGGCCTATTTTGCCAGATTTACCATGAAACATGACAGGCACTTAAAATATCCACAGTTTGCCTATTTGGCTGCATGGCAATCTGATTTGAAACAGCTTTTGTTTGTGCTCTCCCACTTACAAATCTCCTGTAACTTCAGGGCTCTGCTTCTTTGCCTAACTGTATATAACTAGGAATGAAATCCTGCTCATGCAAAGAATATGCATCACCTGAGAGACAGAAAGCAAAAGAGCCACTAAGCAACTGAGGTTGCTGCAGAGCAGAAAGGAGCAGAGGAGACTAAAGAATGAGTGGCTCCAGGAGACCCTGATTTCCACAGTGACTGCAAATACTACACCTCACTTATTCCAAATTTGACTTGCAGACTTCTTCAAGACATAACATTCTGCTGTGTGTTTTTCGTAACAGTTTGGTATCAAAATTTGAGGCCAAGAATTGCATTAGTGTACATTTTCCCTTGTGAATCTAGAAATTAACTTATAGCAGTACAATCCTAAAGTCCATAGAAAAATACAGTCCTTCTATTTGGCTTTTAGAAAATACACAGGCATCTAGCCAAAACACACAGTTCCCAGAGCCAGAATGGTATGTCCCTCACAGAAGTAACCAGTGCAACTGCAATCAAAGCTGCTATTCAGGCAAAGACAGCAGGCTCACTGCCTGATTAACTCGTACAGTGACAAGTCCACAGACAGTCTGACAGCTACTGAAAAGAAAGAAGAAAGACGTACACAATATGACAAAGGAAGAGCCCTTACGTGGAAAGTTTTACGTATCAGGAGCCTACAGAATGACCCCATATTTTATAAAGACATGGGTAGTAGACTTTTTTTTAATCATTCTGAACGAAAACACACACAGACTTACAGATGTCAGGGCAAGTCCAAAACTCGTAGACTGATGCTTCAACTGTATTTCAATTTTGTGAAGTAGAGCTTCAATCCTATCTTCCTCAAATCCTTTCCTAAGGTGGTGAGAGAAAGAAATCATATCCATTAACACTGATCACTTTAAGTGAACTTATGAAAATGAACTATTATATCAATAAAGGAAGCATTACAAAATAACGTCTTTCACACTGAATTAAATTGATATGAAATAATCTTCCATTTAGGGAAGATTGAGTCATTTAGGGAAACTGAACTAACATCATTTATCTTCTGAAGGTTACGCTGATGAGAATAAGCTACAATAAAGGAAGCAGCAGATGCAAGTTTAAAGAGTATTGAACAATACCACTTCTGCTTTGGTGCCTTTACTGTAATATAACTAGATTTTTAAGGCGTGTTATTATATACAAGTCTGTATTATTACATGCCTACATATTACATTAACTAAGACTATTCTTAAAAATTTAGCATTACTCACGCAATAACTTCATCGACTGTTCTATCAATTATCTGTTTCACAGTATCAATGTCTCTTTCAGCAATACCCTGTAGACCCACACTGAAATACGCTTCTCTTGTTGAGCCATTAAACCTAGAATAAAACACACCCAGCTCAGTGACAAATACTAAAACTTAAGCATTAAAGCTGCCAACAAAGGCAGGAGAAGGGGAAAAACACTTGTCATTTCCACATACACACACACAAGATTTTAAAAGCTAGATAGAAAGTCAAAAAATTACCAAAGAAGCAAGAAATGGAACTTAAAAGCATTAAGCTTAAAAGCATTTTTTGTTCAATTTCAGTAGTAGTATAGCCGCTGCTAAGAAAACATACAGCATATGGTTTTACAGAAAGAAAAACAGCTACAGAAGTAAAGCCAGTATTTTCTGTTCATCTTCTCATTCATCTGTAATTTCTTTCAGGTAAAGAAGTCTCTCTTTTTAAGATGAAAATTTTAGCTGCATGTAACACCAAACATACATTCTGCTTAAGAAGTTGAGGGGAATGGTACTTCTAAAGCAGTATTTGCAAAGTCAGTGGTTAAAGTGAAGTTCTCCATGTTTGCTGCAATTATTATCAACTGTATTAAAAGAAAAATTACAAGCATAAAGACAATTGTGTCCAGGCTGTCAGGCAGGGTCAATCATAGAGCTCATCTTTAGAGATAAATTGGCACTTGCAGAAATACAGGACACCCCGCAGTTCAAACCAAAGGCAACAAAAATGCAATAGGCGCTCATCCACTCATGAACAACCACTATTCCATGTCTAAAAACCACAAAAGGAATTCAATGGCAGGCTCAGGCATTGGATTCTGCAATACTCATCTCTGGGCTCAAACTTATTCTTGTAGATTCATCAGTACAGTAACTAAGGCAAGTTAAAGCCAGCTCACTGAACAGTTCAGCCCCATATCAATGCAACCAACCTGGAAAAGGCCCATATGACAAAAAATACAACATAATCTCTTACTTCAGAGTCTAAAGATGGATTTCTACTGTCTTGCTCTGGAATATTAAGACATCTACATGGCAGTGGCATGCATGAGACAAGACTTGCAGGAAGCTAATTACTTCATGTAAAGAAGGTCGAGCCAGGCAGAGTAAGACATTAAAATCACAGGTGAGCATAATAAAGTTTCCCACTCAAACACTTGAGACAGTCACTGAAGAAAAAGGCATGATTTTTGTCATCCTCAAGTCTAAAAATCAGTCAGATGAATCGTGCCTGGAAGGCACTTCTTTCTCTGAGCTGACAAGAAAGGAAAAACATGATGAGCAGCTGAGCCTGAGTTTGGCGCAGACAACGCACCCACCCTCAGCCTGCAGCGCAAAGTGCGCTCAGGAGATGGGCTGAGAGCTGCAGTTCGAACAAGGGCTGAGAGCTGCAGTCTGAGCAAGTGTCAGCTGAAACACCCTTTTGTACTGAGGTGACGGCAAGTTAACAGCACCTAACTGCACAAAGGCGCATTTCTGACAAACCTACCTACTACTAAACCATAGAATTAAAGCAAAAAAAGCAACACCGTACAGAAAAGAGCACAAACTCTTCTGAGTAATACTTAATGCCTAGGATGAAAAACCCAAGTAAATTAAAGCACTGAAAATATTCCATGTTTTATTCCATCTATCCATTTTTATCGTTCATAAGCTGTATACAAGACAACTTTGATTAAACCAACTTAGCTTCTATCCAAGTACTCTGACAAGCCAAAAGTTACATTTGAGAACGCTTTACAGTTCACCTGGAGAAACTCTTAAGACATCTTAATATTAAAATAAGATTATTCTGGTGTAAATTGCCTGTGTGACAGATGAGTTCTTCCAACAATAGTGTTTTTTAGCTTTCCTACATTGCTTATAGTGATGAAATGTGAATCGCAACGCTTACCCAACATCAGGAGAAAAATCTGTACCAACTCCAGACTCAATTAAGGCTTTGTAAAAAGGAGAATTCGGACCATCAACCAACAGTGAAGACAACAGGCTTAGGGTGAACGTTTCAAAGGTGTCTGTAATACTAGAGAAAAACTATTAGTTCTTAAAAACTGTATGTGACACACAGTATCACTGAGTCCATTTCAAAAGAAGTAGAAAACAAAGGCAGAGGGAGCAAGGGAGAAATAATTGTCAGCTATGAACCCTGCATCAGACATTAGGGAACTAGGAGGGCTCTGTGTCTTTCCCTTGTTATAACTACCAGGAAAGCAATTTAAATTGGGCTGCAAGGGGAGGTAAGTTAGTAGCAGGGTCACACAGAACAGCTTGCACATGGTAGGGCATCAAAAGGAAGATGATGTTCAAATGTCTCATCCACTAAACAGTTCTGTAAAGTAACACCTGATTTTCCTTTTGTCTGCTAAAGCAAATTCTGTTTAGCAACTGAACTTTTATTTACTAAAGCAAGATTTGTCTATTTTCCCATGACATTATTTCCCTTAAAGATGACATTTATCAAGAGGGATTGGAGACAAGAAACATGCCTGCACCTTGCTTAAAGATCTAAAATGAACCTTTTATTCAGAATTTCATTTTGATATACTTACTCTGTCAACAAGTAGCTGACACTGACAGTGGTCTGCTTGGAAGGATCAGCAGCAAAGGAGTCTAAGCCACATGTTACCCTGTGTTCTCTCTAAAAAACATAATAAATGATACACACTAAACTCAGAGCAGAAGTTACAAACAAAAAATGACTGCTTGCATCTTCATAGCATCATCTTTCCAATGATTTAAAATAATTTTACAGATTCTCATGAGTAAATTCAAGAACCATGAGCAAATACACAAATACAGGACATCTTGAAAAATCTGAGTGGTATCTCAATTTTTTAAAGTGGACAACATAGGAGAGGCTGAAGAAAGTCTGGCCATAAATAACATTCTGAGCTGTTTTTCAAATAAATATTTTCACTTCTGGACAAGCCAGATAGGAAACAGAAGAGGGGGGAGGGAGAGAACATGAAAATTATTTTTGACATCAATGTTTGGAAGATTAGGTACCATTAGAAAGCATACTTCCTGACATGAAATATCAGTATTTCTTTCATTACCCCTAAATGCTTTCCTTTAATAAGTTCTTCAGTGCTTCAAATGACAAGGGACTTGAAAACTGGAAATAAAAAAAACAGACAACTGCAGGCAACCATTACATTACTGAAACTCAAAAGTAACTGTAGTTTTTCTCCACTGTAATGAAAAATAAAAATACTTCAGCTCATTTACACAATTCTAAACAAAATAGTTACTCCAGCAGGTTGGGTTAAAATATTAACCTGGGTTTTTTTGGTTTAGTGTTTTTTCTTTTTTTTTTTTTTTACTTACAGGCTTTGCCCAGATTTTCTGTTTTGGGATGTCAGTATTGGATTCAATTCTTTCAAATTTTACCAACGCTTCCTCATGTATTTGCTTCAGATGTTGCTCCAGTGGAAAATTACCATAAGTGAAAAATCTGCATTTCAAATAAAATATTGGGATTAAGCATCTGATTTAATATGAAATTTACAGTAGCAACTTATATTATAATCAGAATTTCATGTGCTTTCCAGTAATTCAGTTACATCTGGAGTGGAACATAGTTTGGTGGGTCTTCAACCTAGGGGTAGCACAATTCGCAACATATATAAAACTCACAAAGCTCGATAAAAATCCACATTTCTCAGCCTGTGGGCCACAGAACACCTTACTATTTTCACTATGTTTGGTTTTATTATGTTCAAATTTGTTCAGCTGTAGGAACATACAGTGTTCCAGAAAAAAAAATATTAGTAATTGAAGCCAGAAACCCTGTGCTCCTAAGTTTCAGAAGATGATCTTACAGTCCTCGCACTTCAAATACAAATCACAATGATCCATGTCCTAGGATTCGTATGTCTATAAAACATGGCTGGGTTCCATGGGTCACTTCACCAAACACATTCCTGTACCTACAAGACTTCCACTGGACCAAATATGAGCACAAGGTATGCCTCAGGAAAATCTCATCCCAATTAAAATCTCAACACACGTACAGCAGAATATTTGGGATAATGAGAAAAAACAATGGATTGTAAATTCACTGTCATGACGCAAGCTGATGCTGCACAAGCGAATTAATCAGAGTAACAGACTGGCCCCAAAATTAGTACAGAAGAAACAATTATTTCCCTGCTTGTAACTTTCAAACTGACTTCAAGTTTAAATACCTTATTAATACCAACCAGGTCAGTACCTGAATCAAATGACTATCTGTTATTTAGAATCCACTACAGTAATATGTGATGCAGGAGAAAATGAAATAATTCATTTGTAACTTCTAACTTAATCTGTGTTACTTCAAAGAGGACAGGAACTCTTAGATTCATCTGTGATGACTGTGTTTTAACTCCCTAACATTACTGCTACTTATTAGTACGCTCCCTTTCCCCCCAGCTCATATGAGTTCAGATCAAAAATCCCCAAAACATAGCCTCAAGATCACGCACATAGACACACCTGAGAAAATTAGCCACCTTTCTTTCCTGCTTTCAATTCACTCCTCACTGCTCTTCCTAGAATAAATTCCTTGCTTCCATGCCGTTCTAGCTGCTGTAGGGCACAGGTTATGTTTATTGCTGGCCATGTGGATAAAAACACTGTGCTGCTGGTTTTCCCCTCACAAAAATATAAACAAAGCAGTAACTCAATAACCTAGGTAGTTAGTCACCAATTTCACATACCTGGAATTGCTTGGATGATAATGTGTGGCGTGGAACTGCTTAAGCTGCTCCCATGTAAGGTCAGGAATACACAATGGATCTCCACCAGATATTACACCGTAAGTGTGATCAGGAAGGATTTTGTTTTGCATGTGCTGTGCAAATATCCTCTCATTATCTGTCTTAATAGGACAACACCACATTTCAGTGAAAGCCATCAAAACACATTTTAAAGACAAAAGGTGCTCAATAATAAGACGTCAGAGCTCCAACTTACACAACCTCCTCCCAAAAGCAGGTTCTGCAATCCCACATACTTTAATAAAACCAGCTATGTTTCCAAGCCAACATAAGAGAATATTTTACAATAAAATCCATTAACAAGGTGCTGTTTTATACACAAACAAACTTTTCCCAGGCTAACTTTAAAAAAAAAAATCCATGCAACACTTGACTTTACTGAGGACTTATATTTTCCAAAGGAGGAATGGGAATCTCTGGTGCAATAATGCCACTGATAACCAAAAGATGAAGCTACTTCACCATCTCTAAGATCTTAAACCAAACATTCACAAAACTTACAAATGCCCCTTTCATCTCATTAAAAACAACTCCTTTGAAGACTAGAGGTGTCTGAGGATCAGCTGGGTTCTCATGTTCTAACCTCCAACCTTCTTGCCTGAAAAATTAATAACAGCAAGTGTTGAGAGTTTGAAGGGTTTGTTGTTTTTGGGGGGCTTTTTTTTCTTTAATTTAAGGTTTGCATACATCTCAAACTGTCTCACCAGAAATCTAGTTGACGTAAACACGGAAAGAAAGCTGCATCCAAGTACACCGACAGGAGATTCTGAAAATCCTTGGGATTTTGTGTTGAAAATGGATAGAGTGTGTAATCACTGGCTGCATATAAATAAACATAAAAATAATCAGAATTTTAGAAAGTCTAAGATGCATTTTGCCCTCATTGATTTTTAATTTCTTTTCCATATAAATAACTGGGAGAGAAGAAACATACTAAATGAAATATATTTTTGCTGAGGAATACACAGATATTTAACACTGCAGCTGTTTTACCGCGAAAACCTTGCTTCAGCCATATATCCATACAAATAATTAAATGTATTATTGTATACTATACAGCTCCAGCTCTATCGGGACTTTGTAACTGACAAATGAACAAGATTTATTTTGTTGTCTTGCCTTGTTAGTTTTTTAATATCTCACTCACAACACTCACACCCAATAATAATGGCTCCCCAAAGTCAAATTAAGGAGAGCCATCAGACAGCTCTATTGCAATAAAACCTCATGCATTTTAAGTGGTAGTATTTCCTCTGGGCTTACCTGTGAATGCATTCATAAAAGTGGACAGTGACCTGTTTAACATTTTAAAGAAGGGATCTCTGCAGGGATACTTTCGGGAACCACATAACACCGTGTGCTCCAGAATATGCGGGACCCCAGTGCTGTCCATTGGAGTGGTTCGGAACTGGATACTGCAAGAGAGAGCACGGAGAGAGATGAAGTCATTTGTGAGGAGAAGTCCACCCACTCCTACCTGCACCTGTGATTTACGGGAGCATCATCACTGGCTAATAGCTAACATGGCACACATCAGGATGTGGAGTTTGAGTTCTTCAGACTCTTGAGTGCTCAGTCATCTTTTCCAGAGGGTGTACAGCTTGTACACTTCTATTTCTGGAGTTAGTCTGGAAGTTTTCAGCACACGAGTCAACACATTTATTTTTACCCAAAAGGCTCAAATAAAAAACTTCATGGAAGGTTATGGTTGCATAATCTTTGTCTTTGAAAGTTCTCCAGGCAGGAACTGCACCTGAATTAAATACTGACCCCGTTTTGAGCAGCAGACTGAACAACAGACTTCAAAACATGTGTTCCAACCTGAAAAATTCTAAGAAGCCCCACAAAGGAAGTACTGTCCTCCCTGTTATCACAGAGTAATCCAGTCATGATGCTAGATTACAACTGAAAAAACACAAGGTGATGTTGAGATTGAATGTGTAATACCTACATTAATGTCTTACCTGAACAGATTATTGGAGTCCTCCCGAGCCACATGTAAATACCTGGCTCCTGTACCATCATGACTAAGCTTCACTGCAGTCAGGAACAGCTCAGGAACAGCTGTCACCTGCATTGGTAGAAAACATCTGTATTGCAGTGTGACTTCAATTAGGTCAAATAAATTGTGCATGATATAGGAATGTTCAGTTTGTTGATTCTGTATATAATACTGTCTTACACGGTATTAAATAAATTTTTGCTCCTATGGTTTGAGGGGAAAAAATAATTACGCAAATGGAAAATAAAATTTAAATGGAATTTATAACCCAATGAACGTACACCACAACCAAAGAACCATACTCTTATAGTATAGACAAAAATTCACTCAGAAATACAAAAAGAAAAGGCATATATTCAAATGTCAGCGGCTAGGGCAGCAAAAGAAAAAGGAAGGACTCTGTTCTACCACTAGCTCTGTCACTAGCCATCACTTCTCAGAAATAACCTTTACTCTCTGCTCTTGCTTTTTTCTTTAAAACAGTAAAAAGAAATTCAACATATTCCCATGGCAGGTTTTCAACAGAAGTATTAAAAGCAGCTTAGGAGATAAAATATAACTTCAATATGTTTAATAGAATACATTCACACGGTGAAGTTCCGTTATCTGTCACGACTTTTAGAAGGCCACACCGAATGGTAACACCTGCAGCACACACACAAGCTCCTGGGGTGGGTTATTCACTCTAGACTTAGGTCCCTATAAGAATATATATTAATGGCACCTAAAGTATTTGTTTGCAGAGAAGTAACTGCAAGGAACTCCTGTATCACTTTTATAACTGACCACCCAAAGCAAGTATTTAATCTGCAGACCCCTGGCCACACCTACGTGTCTTCCAACCACGGTGAAGTTTATGTACATAAACAGAGGAAACGCATGCGGCGGGCGACGCTCACCTGCTTTATGGTGAAGCCGTGGATCTGCTCGCCCACCCGGTACTGCAGCGCTCTCTCATTCGCGGCAACGCTCTTCCACCTCCACGACCTGCGACTCAAGGACCTGAAACGACACAACTCCCTCTAAACAAGCGCTCCTGCCGGCGGTGCCACAGCCGCGACCCACACCGGCCCTCACGCCAGGGAGCTCCAGCGAGGGCTTCCCCGGGGAGCAGGGCCCTGTGCCCCGGGCAGGGGCTCGGAGTTCCGAGCCCCTCGGCCGAATGCCAGGTTCCGCGGCAGCGCAGGACGAGGGTCCCCGCCCGCTCTCCGCTCGCTCACCGGCCTCGGCCCAGCAGCCCCCGGTAGCGGCTCCACATGGCNCCGCCCCAAGCCGCCCCGAGCCGGGCGGAGCCGCGCCGGGCCGAACCCGAGGGCTTGGCGGCAGCGGGGCTGCGGCGGGGCCCAGCCAGCTTGCCTTGGGGCTGCGTTTGTGACGGCTGTATTTGCCATTTTGGGGAGGGTTGGCCTTGGTGGCAGGGGAATCTCTTGGAAGTGCCTTTGCGTTGTTCAGGAAGTTCACAGGAAAATCGAAAGCTCCGTTGGTTGTGAAAGGAGCGACCTTTGAGCAGAGCTTCTTGTTTGCTTTTCCAAATTAAAGAAAACAACAAAATAAAACACAATACCCGAGATCAGTGTGTTCCAAGGGCTGCATCGCTGCTCGCCCATGCCTTGCCAGTGCATCGATATGTTAATGCAAACACTTGGTGAGGAAAATGGGCAAAGTCAGCGGCAGTAAGTGGGGAACTAAAGCCTCTGTAACCTGCGGCTGTGCCTGCGTGAGCAGAGCCCTTGTGGGTGCAGAGCCCTTGCAGCCGCACAAAGCCTCTGCACCGGGACTGCATGGTCCGGATAAGCTTGGAAACATCCATGTTATGTCGTAATGGAACCTCACTGAGGCCTCACAGGATTTCGTACCCACCAGGAAAGTGCTTGTACGTGCCTAGGCTTTTATTCCTTCTGTTTTGCAAATGAATAGGATTTTGAGGTAGTAACTTGAAATATGATTTCATACTGCATGTTCATGAGGCTGCCCAGAAGGACAGCTTCTGTGAAGTATGGGCACCAAATTGCCAATCCCTTGTTCCTGGATGTAAGAGCCCGGGTATCTATTGAGACGTAAGAAGCCTGGTGCCGAATGAGAGTACATGGGATCTTAAACGTAGTAAAGGGCAGGTGCTCGGCATGTCTCACGCCGCTTCGCCTCAATTCTTTGGCTATGATGTTAA
>VZTD01001192.1:1005002-1043254 GCA_013397725.1 Rhagologus leucostigma | reverse complement strand
AAAAAAAAAAAAAAAAAAAAAAAAAAAAAAAAAAAAAAGCGAACCAAAAAACCCCAAAAAACCAAAAACAAAACAACAAACAACAAAAAAACCCACGGAATTTAAAGTATCCCGGGAATTTTTGTGTCCACAGCCTCTGATCTCTTCCTCCTCTTCTCTGGCAGGCACTTGCCTGCCTCCAGCCGCTGCTGCGGTCAGTCACTGTAGGGATTTTATCACCCTCTCGTGACTTTTGCCTTCCTGCCCCTGCTGCCGGCACGCTGTCCTAGGGCACATCCGCCACCTTCCTGCTGGCCACAAGGCTCCTGATTGCTCCAGGACCCTTTATCTTCTCTGGTTGTCTCCTTTGTGTTTTCCATGTAATTTTCCCATTTCGTTAATTTTTAAATTAAATAAAAAAGCCAATAGCTTGCTGTAGTTAAAGTCTGGATGTTGTGCATTAGCACGTATAACCTGTCATCTATCTTAATTACTTATCTTTCTTTTTTAGGATTAGTGAAAAGATCCAATAGCTCATGTAGAGCTTAAATCCTGGATACTAGCAAATGCCATCTTTTTGCTACCTATTTTCATTATACCTGATTTCTTCCCTGCCTTTTACCATTTTACCTCCTCTCTTTGTCCTATTTTTCTACATTTGTTTCAGATTAGGTTCAAATCACACCCCTTTCGTAGGACCTGCTTCCAGTTTATGTTTCTTTTCAGTAAATGTTTTAGCATATATTTCCAGAAATTATGTCTAACACCATGAAGAACCATGAAGTTCCATAATAAGAACTTAAACATTTTTTCAAACTAAAACCAAATGATGTAAACATATAACGAACAATGTTCTCAAAAGAATGAATGTATTAAAAAAAGTAATTCTGAGCCTTGCGTAGAACCATGAGTTTACACTGCATGGTTCCGCTTTCAAATATTTATAAATGTTTTCGTATGCTTATGGTTTATTATTGGTCACAACAAGGTTAAATTGCAGCAATTTTGTATTCAAGGCTATACTGTTGTTTCTGTTGACTGTTCAGTTCCTTAGTTTACTAACAGTTTCCTAATCTGACCATAAGCTACTGTCTCTCCGTACAGATTTCTTGTCATCAATCATTAGTTTGCTTCATGGCTTATAACATTCATCTTAATGGAACATCAGGCTGGCATTCTGCTGCAGACATTTATTTATTTTTAGTTGATGTTTATATTGGAAGGATGATTTTCTGGCTGTCTGTTTTCATATCACTGACATAGCGTTTGACAGGCAACCTTTCACAAACTTAACGAGTGTGAGCAATCAGAGTTTCAAAATACATCAAACATCATTCCTAAACTTAATCACAAGATGGAAGTCTTTTATACTGTCCCTTAGACAACTTTAAAATATTTTTTCTTTCTTCTGCTATTGTTTCTCATATGTTTTGTACATCACATCTTTTCTTCTGTGAAACAAAACAGAAACTGGAATGTTACACTACTTTTTCATTTTCTTTCTGTGTAAGATTTCTGCTACACTGATAATGTAAGAGTAAGTACATTATATTCTTTGTGAAGTATAGTCACACACATATATATGGATATACGTAACATGACTTTTGCATCTTAAGAAAAGAGTAATTCAGAAAAACCACTGGCATGTAAAATGTGACAGATCTAAAATTAGTTTGGTTGACTTGTCTTGATACATGACATAAAACCATTTTGATTACCATGACCAGATTTTGCTTTCAGTTATTTAGCAACAAATCCTATGTAACTGCAATTGCGTCAAATGAACTTTTCCAACGGTGAGAATGAGATGATAATTTAATTCTCAGTGTTTGATTAGAGAGCTACTTTTACTTAAGGTTATTTTCCTTTAGAAGATTTTGTTTTCAATCACATCTGTATCTAAATTAGATATTTGGTCTAAAAAGTCCCATGCTTACACAAGCTGTTTCTTTCAAAAAAATTCAACATAATCTGTTCAGGAATGGAAATGATTTTTTGTGTTTAACTAAGAAGTTTCATTCTTTATCCTCTGCAGCAGAGGTTGGTCCCTCCCACTTGACAAGTGTGTCTTATCTTCATAGACAATAAGGCCCAAAGTTTGCCAAGTTAAAATCTCTGAAAAATACTTAGTAGATGCCTGTTATGACAGGAAAACTATATTTGCTGTAGTGTCTCCTACCAAGCAAGCTTGGATCACAACAGTTCTCCCTGCATAGAGTGTAGACTGTGTCCACCTTCCTTCTAGGATTTTCTCAGGGCTAAAGTTAATAAAAATTATTTCCTCTGTGGCTGTTTCACCCTTCCATGGGTGAACCCTCCCATGTCAGCGGACAAACTCTTGAAGAAACTCTCTGCCTACCAGCCTTTTTCTGAAGGCCATGAGGAAAGGTTCTGTGAAGGGAGTTCGTGACAATGATGTTAGCTGGTGAGTTGAGAAGAATAAACTTTAGCATCCCAGATGGCAGCCCTTCTCTACCCCAGTTCTGTGCAATCACCACCCATCACCTTCCTGAGAAAGGGTCTGCAAATAATAAGTTTTTGAGAGAATGAGGGCACCATCCCAGCTTCAGCTATACCTTGGGCATCACAGAATCTTACTAGTACCCTTTGCTTGTGTATCAATTTTGTTTCCAGAATTTATCATAGAATCATAGAACAGTTTGGGTTGGAAAGGACTTTAATGATCATCTAATTCCAACACCCCTGCCAAGGGCAGGGACACCTTCCACTAGGCCCAAAACCCCACCCAAGCAGGCCTTGAACACTTCCAGGGACGGGGCATCCAGAGCTTCACTGGGCAATCCATGTCAGTGCCTCATCATCCTCACAGTAAAGTATTTTTTCCTAACATCTAATCTAAACTTGCCCTCTTTCAGTTTAAGGCCATTACCCCTTGTCCTACCCCTACATGCCTTTGTAAAAAGTCCCTCTCTAGCTTTCTTGTAGGCTCCCTTTATGAATGTTCATTTCTATCTTTAAGTGTGTTCTCTTCACTAACAGAACATCAACCAGCCAAGGATTTTGTATCACAATTTTCAGACAACATTTAGTGGGGCACTGAAATCAGTATTTTACAAAGTCACGTGGAGAGGAATGTCCCCCCATGCCTCAGCACACTTTCTCATTTACCCTGTCTATATTTTTTTCCAGAAAAGTTTGCAAGAGGCAGAGACAGAAGCTTATGGTTGTACTGCTGATGCTTTTTCACCTCCTTCCTAACTTTGCAAGTGTCTCTTTAGCCTAAAACTTAGGATTTGGGGCTTTTCTGGGGGCTGTCTGCCTGCTAGCAGCCTCCTGTCTATAGCATTTGGAAGATTATGAAACAAATACGTGGTAGTGTGAAAGAGAGGGGAATGTTCCCCACAAAGATTTTGCAGTAGAAAAACAGAATGAAAACAAAGCCCAGTGTTTTGGTGGTTTAGGGGGGGTGATTTTTGTACAATTTATTTCAAGAGATCCCATAATGTGGAAATAGGCTTTGCACTGGGCTAGGTGATGCCACGCAGGACTGCAGCTGCCGTGTGCAGACCCTGCTTTGTACTGTCTTGTCAGAGAACAGGTAAAAAGTATTGCTACACTGCCAGGATTGTTCCCAAACAATGATTTAATAGAAGGAAGAAAGGAAACTCACGTGCCTTGCTAAATGCCTGGATGATGTAGTGTATCAGAAGTGCTTCTGTGTTTTAGGATTATTGTATGCAGACCAGAATACCTGGTTACAGTCAAGAAAAAAAAACCTTGCTTAATAGTTTACATTTCAAATAATTTTACCACTCTCTTTAAAAATCTTAAATTATTAATGTTTTCATTGCTTCTGCTAACAAATAATATGACAGTAAGGAATTCAGGGACAGGAGGGTAAAGGGGAAATAAGGTTGGGTCAAAGTTGACAAAAATTATGTGGTCCTGTAGTATTATGCATACATACAAGTGAAGTCACATAAAGTCATATCAATGTTATTTGCACAAAGCAGAATATTATGAAGGAATAAATGAAAAACATTGCTACAGAATATCACAAATGTAGAAGCAGAAAGTTGCTCAACACCTCAGTTTCTCAGAAGTAAAGCAGAACTTTATGCACAACATGAATGCTGCCTCCAAATTGCAATTTAATGCTATATTCAAATTTTGTGTGAGTTACTTGTTATCAATGGCAGCTGAAGGAGTATTATTCTATTTGGAAGGACGTTTCTTGGCTGGTTGCTTATAATACCCAGAAATATTTGGCTATGTGGCTTGCCTAGTCTTACCGGCCTTTGCATTCATCCTTTCAGAAATGTTTTGGGATATCTCCACTTAACATCAGTAATGTTACTTGCTGTAGGCAGGTAGCTCTAACATAGATTGTCCTGAGTTACATCAAAGTCTATTTTTTACAATAGAAAAAAACCAAAAGCCTCACTGTTGAGAAATTTCTCTGTTGTCACAGACCTGTTCATAAACTATAGTTCACAACACCAAGAAGAGGATAAATATATTCTTGATACTGCAGAGCGATCTAGATTTTATGAATTTTCATTTAACCTTAGTTGGCTAACCTTAGTTGGATTATATTTCATTTCTCAACTTCTTTATTGAACCACAGTGAGACAAGCCAGGGTAGAGATTAATGCTGTGCAGATGTGGTCTCTCACATAACTCTAACAAGGTTCATCAGTCTTGCTCCTGTCACTCTGCTGACAGAGAGCCTTTATTAAGTCCTTAGCAGTGCAGATGCATAAAGAACACAGCTACAGGCCAAAGCAAACTCTTTGTGTGTGGGAATAACAATGTCTGCATAAATGAGTTGTGGAGTTTATGCAAAAAATTTCATTTTCAAAGGGAGCTCATTGCCCATATCCACAAAACCACATTCTAGATCCTGTGGAGGTGCAGTAATGAAAAAAACATGGAATGCTTCCCTTGGTTTACTGTAAATGAAACATATATTGAGGAGAGGTGAGATCTAGTCCATGTCTGATGCTGTCCAGAGTAGATGGAAAATTGCTCTTCATCTATTTATCTTTCAACTGCCACACTCTGGAAATATTTTTTTCCTGTTATCTCTTACCTTTCATTTTGGGAGGAGGACTGAAGGGAGAGAAAAAGTATTTAACCCTCCCATTTCTTGCAATTTTTACATACGTAAGTGTCAGTGTTACAGGGCATTTCCATGATGAAAAGCATCTTCTAACTGCAGAGCTGAAGAAGGTTGTGTAAATTAAGACACTCGGCCCGTGGTCTCCTCAGGTCCCTATGTAGCCCTATGATATAACTGAGGAGAGAGGAATTTCAGTTTAAGCTACCTGAAATAGTGAGAGAGCTGTAATATAGCTTACTGGGACAGTGTTTTTATAATATGAAACTGTGCTGCATTCCTCTGTGTGTGAAAAAAGGGCCTTGAAGAAATCTGAAGTGCAAAGCCCTAGGATTAAGTTGACAGGTTGTGTAAGGTCTTGGCAGCCTAACCCAGTAAAGTCTTGTTCCAGTTGCCTTTTAGAAAAGGTTTTTGAGCAAATTATCTCCATAATTTCACCAGGTTTCATTTCAGGACTAGGTTATTCACTTCAAAAACCCGAGAGTGAATTAATGTTTATATGATCTGAACCATAAGGGAATGGTATAGCCGGAGTCTGTACTCCAGTAGCCTGAGGAGCAATTCTTTACTGATGTTCAGCTTTCCTAACTATGTTTGAACACATAGTGTACTCATCTAGGTGACTTCTGACATGCTGAAGTAGCAGTGACAGTAAAAATACCATATTTGCATATCTGTGACTACTTAAGGTATCAGAAGTTTGTTATGTGAAGGGACAGGTGCTTACATAAGTTGTGTGCTTACATCAAAGTAAAGCCATTCCCCATTATCTGTCCCCATATTGCAATGTTCTCAAAGCCTCTCATCCCTGCTCTGATTCTTCATTTCCTGTGCTAACAGTGTAATTCCATAGAATCATTTAGTTTGGAAAAGACCTTTAAGATTATCAAGTCCAACCATTAACCTAACACTGCCAAGTCCACCACTAAACTGTGTCCCAAAGCAGCGTAGCTACGCCGCGTCTTTTAGATTCCTCCAGGATTGATCACTCAATCACTTCTCTGTTCCAGTGATTGACAACCCTTTCCATGAAGACGTTTTTCCTAATATCCAATCTAAACTTCCCCTGGTGCAACTTAAGGCGATTTGCTCACATCTCTTGTGTCAGAGACTGAAATATTATGGTTTATGACTTAAACATTTTCATGAAGGACTTTTAGAACTGTATTACAAAAGCTGCAGAAGAGACCACTACGCCTTGATTGAGGCCTTGTGCCGCTCGCTGATGGAGATAAGATAAAGTGACTCAGGTCTGGGCGGGGGAGAAGAATACATTCAGAGGGATCAAGCTTAGCGCCTTCGGGGTGGAGACCACAGCCCCGGGGCTATCAGCTGCCAGGCTCACACAGACCCTCACACCAAAGGGTGGGGGGAGAGAGGCTTTGGGGGTGTGCTGGAAAAGCCTCTGGTGAGAGGCGCAGTGCCCGCCCATCCTCCGCTGTGCAGAGGAGCCCAGCCGAGGGGCCCTGCACCCCGAGAGAAGCTGTATCCACATGAAGGACAGAGGGGGTGACATGTCCTTTCAAAGGCCCCCCAGACCTTGCACCAGAGCACCAGAGATGATGCAACAAATCCACAGTATTGCAAGGGACAGCGTCAAACTGGCCCCCTGCAGGGGAGACACGTGAGCGTTCCCACCTTGCCCGAAGTGTGTATTAATCCATGGGATTCTATACTCTTTGGCATGTGGTGGTGTGTGGCAGTGTGTCACGGTGGTGGCAGGGGACCCTCACCAAGAAGACCAGATGGAGGGGAGCAACGAGACGTCGTTGGGACTCCTGGATGGGTGATATGCATACCTAACCCCTGTCACGTCTCTGTCTCCCCTCAACCCCCCACTCACACTTCTTTCTCAATTTCTTTCTTGCTTTCTTTTTGTTTCTCTTTGCCTCTTTTACTGTTATAAATAAAACGTAACAATTTATTGGCACCAACACCTAACCATGTTTGGTTTTAATCACGTTTTTTGGGTATATTTTGAACCTTCAAAGTTCTTTCAGTTTTATACACAGAGACTTAATTTTCTTTGCTCTTCTGGGTTTGAACCGGATCGCAACATCTTGTCCCTGGGAGAAGAGGCTGATCCCCACCTGGCTGGACCCTCCTTTCAGGGAGTTGTAGAGGGCAATGAGGTCTCCCCTGAGCAGCCTTTTTTCCAGGNTGAGGTCTCCCCTGAGCATCCTTTTCTCCAGGCTGAACCCCCCAGCTCCCTCAGCTGCTCCTCACAGGATTTGTGCTCTAGACCCTTCACCAGCTCCGTTGCCCTTCTCTGGACATGCTCTAGCCCCTCGATGTCTTTCTTGTCGGGAGAGGCCCAAACTGAACACAGGATTCAAGGTGCGGCCTCACCAGTGTGGAGTACGGGGGAATAATGACTCTCTTAGTCTTGCTGGCCTCACAAGTTGGGCTGGGTTTGACTGACATTGAATTAATTGTCTTTATAGTGGCGGGTATGGGATTGTATTTTGGGTTTTGCTGAACACAGGGTTGATAATTTAGTGATGTTGAGCAGGGCTTACACATAGCCAAGGCCTTTTCTGCTTTTCGTATGGCCACAGTGGCCAGGAGGCTGGGGGTGCCTGGAAGGTTGGGAGGAAACACAGCCAGCCAGGACAGGTGACCCCAAGTGACCAAAGGGATATTCTAGACCATGTGACATCATGCTCAGTATATAAACTGGGGGGAAGAAGGAGAAATGGGGGAGGTTTGGAGTGATGGGGTTTATCTTCCCAAGTCATCGTTATGTGTGATGCAGCCCTGCTCTCCTGGAGATGGCTGAACACCTGCCTGCCGTGGGAAGCAGTGAATGAGTTCCTTGTTTTGCTTTCCTTTGTTTTTGCTTTCCCTGGGTCTTCAGCTCAACCCACAAGTTTTCCAGCTTTTACCCTTTTGATTTGCTCCCCCCATCCCACTGATGGGGCAGTGAGCAAGCAGCTGTGTGGGGCTTGTTGGCTGGGGTAAAACCCCAATACAAACCATGATGCCGCTGGCCTTTTTGGCTACCTGAATGCCATGTAGGCCACCTGGGCAATCATATGCTGTAGCTGATTTGGAGCGATGCACGGGCAGATCGCTCAGCAGACTGAGCGTGTAATGGATGGGCTCTTCCTGCTTTTTCCTCATCTGAGCACTCAGCTTTTCTGTTGCTCATCTGTCTCTTTTAACAAAACATGGAATCTAATATCCCTGGGACTTCTGCTCTCATCATGTTCCATTGCAATTAGTTGGCAGAGGAGAGGGGATCTCAATGATAGGCAGGAAAAGCATGAGATGCATGTCTAATTTTCTTAGCAAACCGAGATGTACAAATGATATCCAGTTAAAGTAATCAAAACATCCTCCAGTTCACTGACTCTTTCTGAGAAAAGCAAGGCATGTTATATTCTAAGTCATACTTGGTTTTAGATTTTGTACTGGGTCTTAAACAGCTGTTTAAAATGCAGTACAAAATGCAACTTGACTTACACTTTGTTATTGCAAACAAATGCTAAGCAGAAACCATCTGTATCTTCTACTGTTAATGTCTACATGGTGGTGCAGTTGGCCAGCTCTTATAAACACATTGTAGACACGAGACACAATTTCAAGTCTTGTTAAATGTCTTTTTCGTGTCATCATTTTGTACCATTGAAATTAAACTTCAAAATGTGGGTCATTGTTCTGAAGATTTGGAGTCAAAACACTTCAGAAACGTTGAAGATTGTGCATAATTTTTAAAATTTGCTCAAAAACCTTGTTTTCAGTTAATCTTCAAGTCTCATGGGTCAAACAGTTTCTGCTAACTTACATATGCCGTAGTCAGTCATATACTGAAATAAATAGCATTTCATGAAGCACAGACCGGTGCAATATTGCCCCATGGCTTTTGTTCTTCATGCTGCTTTCTCCATAGTAATAGTGGCAGCTGACTGGAAGGAGAGGTGCACAGATACTGCTACCACCAGAAAAGCATCCTTCTGACAGACAGCTGCAGCTTCTGCAATCCTTGTGTTTTGGGCAGGGTACAGGCATTCCTGTAAATCTCCTGGGAGCTAAACCTAAGTAAGGTTGCAGAACTGAGGCAGAGTTTTTATCACGCACATTTCACTTCTACTTATGGTTTTCAGGACATGTAAGTCTCTCTCCTTTGAATAATCCATAAAGTCTTCAAATAGGCGATGTGACCTAATCTGCTGAATGATCTCATGCTTTGTCAGATGTAAAATGTTATCCAAAGTGAATGAAATGAGATGATTTGAAGTTTTGAAAAGATGTCTCTGGAATGTATGAACATATTTGTTTCATCTTCCACATGTAACCCAAATAAAGAGCCCATTATGATGTACTCCACATAGTATACAGTTCATTATGTTCAGCAACATGTCTCTCCCTTCGTGTATTAAAGCAGAGTATTCTCTTTCATCTCTGTTCCTGATAAAGACCTGCCACCTTTTACTGCTTAATAATTGAAGGCAGCCTACTACAGAAGCTTAGTGTTGGATGACTGCCTGCACCAATAATATGAAAATTGAGTTAGTATTTTTGATGGCTTTAGTGTTATTAAAACTGAAGACCGTATGTCGTGACTCCAGGAATCTTTTAACTTTGCCACTGACTTACAAAAAGAAACCCTGACCTTGGTAAGGTTAATGATGACTTCTGCATCGCTATAATCTCTTCTTCAGTCATCAAGTCTCTCAGTTTCACTGTTTCTCAAAGGAATCATGAGTTAAGGTTGCTATTCTTATCCATTTTCTATATAATAGAATTACATTAATTGATCGGTAGGACTCAGAAACAATATTAATTTTTTTGTCAGAATCATATAACACCTATGTGTTGACATATATAGGTGAAACTTCTTCTGGAGTTCCAGGAAAGTTGGCATACTTTTTATATATATGTAAATTTATTTGTATATATTTGAAATTCAAATATGCATTGCTCTTAATCTTTCATTATGACTTTCAAAACAAGGCAATTTTTTGAAATATTTATTTTGCATAAATGGATTTCCTAAACAAATGGATCTAGTTTGAACACGGACTTCTAAGTCACCTCTGTGGTGATTTTATACATTTTGACAACTTTGGGGGTTTTTTGTGTTAGTTTTCTTGGCAACATGAAAACTAATTCAGTAGTGAATCTTTCTCAAGAGCAGCAAATTCTCTAAAGCTTGCTTTTTGCTCATTTTGACCAAAATCACAGCAAAATCAGTGTTAAAAGAACTCATGATGTTAGCTTTGTAGCTACAGCGTCCTTCATTGTTAAAACAAACAAACAAACAAGCAGCATTTCAGTATGGATTGCATCCATATGTATGTGCAATGTACAAGTCACACAGCTTTTTATCTGTTTGGAATGTCATCTCCCGTGTCTTTCACAAACAAATGCAGAATGAAGAGGATGTGAAAAAATGCTGATCAAATCAAGGACCACTCTGCAAATAGGGTCAGCACAGCAAGGTTTCAGTTATGGCTTTGTCCTTTCATTTTATCAGGAGAAACTGGACTGAACTATGACTAATGGAGTATGTAGTCACAAACAGAAAAATTCCAGCATGAAGTTGTGAAGCTATGACTAAAGGTAACTAAAAAGAAATTAGAAGACTCTAAAAAATGTGTAGCTAGAAATATTGACTCCTTGGATCCTCCAAATCTTACTGTCAATAAAATATGTGTAATATTTTTCACTTTACCCATTCTATATGCTTCACATTTCTGTACTTAACAAATCTGAAAAAGGCACTCTGTTTCTGGAGCATCAAATATCATTTTTTAATTTTCCCTATAAGATGAATACCCCATAAAAACATTAAGGCCAGGCAGCATCTAAGTGTCAGTAGATTTTGTCTCTAGAGTGACAGCTGAGCACAAAATGAACATGACAATAACTTTGACTTATTCAACTCTTAAACATAACTTAGGGTGTAATTGCATTCAGATGAGGCAATGTCTAACCTTGGCATACAGAAGTGCTGCTATGGGCCAAAGTTTTGCCCTCTTGCAGTTTGTGTGCCATTATTATGATAAGTTTTCTATTGTGGTTAACTCAAGCACATGCAGTTTTCCATTCAAAGCAGAACCAACAGAGCTTTCAATAAATGGAATAACATATATCCTGAATGTCAGATACAACATCAACCGTTAGAAAAATCACCCTACATGCAAAAATCATTGCATATACATGCTCCAGGCCTGCTTACAGATACCCTTCTATAAGTAAGTTATCTGTTAAAAATAGAGCTCAACAAACTCACATTTTGCCTTCAGATAACTGTGTTTGGCTAAAATAAACTATTTAACTGTGTGCTTTGTAATGTATCAAACACTCATGCATATGTCATACATGTGCAAACTATTTAAATAAATTAGCAAACATGCCAAGAATACATCAAGTTTAATACTATAGGTAACAGATTCTGCTTTCTTAATGTTGGCCCCAAACCTTCTTCTGGTACCTCAGAAGTTTTCAGGGGAAGGTTTGATGGAATTAAATTACGAGAAGGACTGCATTCATTTGCAAAACTGAACAATTACAGTTCCTGATCCTGCTTAACACATTGTTCAAAAATAGAAGATATTAAGTCCAGCTAGGAATTCAAATACATTTTCATTTTCAAAAATAACAATTTTGCACAAATAGGTTTTGAAATAATATCTCATGGGTAAGCTTGTTTTGAGAGAAGATTAATTGGAGAATTACATAATGCTGTTAGTAAGCAATTAAAATTCAACAGAGCCTTAAAATTTACACCTTAGGGAGCGCTGGTCGAATTTACACATCTTTCAAAAATAAAAGTACAAACTGCTTCCGAAGTGCTATTACATGCCATGCATATTTAAGACTTTTCTGCTAAATGATCCATTTAGCATTGCTTAAATAATCTTGGGAATACTCTTTTAGTTTGGTGACTTTGGAACTATCAAAAAATTATTTGTCCTCAACAATCAAACAGATTTTGTTATACCCAATCCATTCCTTCGATGACAGTTGTGCTTTCTTCACACATATTAATGGCTCACTTTTTAAGGAATGAATATTGATAGGAGAGAATTTTAGGTTGATATGATAGTAGGTGTTGGATTAGTGAAAAGTTAGATAACTCCCCCATCTTCCACACCTTTAGAGACTGTGGAGAATGTAGAAGGAAAACTAATAGAATGCAAGAGAAAGCTGGTGGATACTTGAGCCATGCTTGGAGAAATTAAAGCTGGACAGAGAACAGGGAAGGGGAGGAAAGCTAAGCTGAGGCTATGCCATGGGAAGGTTGATCACATCGGTTTTAGGTGAGATTGAGGATCATGGTAGACTTAATGCTCAAGAAATGATACTGGAAAGTGACACCTGCTCTGATTTGTTCCCGGAAAGTCACAATCTGC
Organism: Rhagologus leucostigma; assembly: GCA_013397725.1. Taxonomy (NCBI): domain Eukaryota; kingdom Metazoa; phylum Chordata; class Aves; order Passeriformes; genus Rhagologus; species Rhagologus leucostigma. Next base: position 1,030,834 of record VZTD01001192.1, on the reverse strand, counting down.
AAGTTTGTAGCTCAAGAAACTTATAAATTGTCTTACAGATAGCTTTAGTGTTTAGGCCAATAGCAGTTTTTGCCATGAGTTTCATGGTTTAACCTGAGATAGCAACTACGCCCCACACAGCTGCTCACACACCCTCCCCCAGTGGGATGAAGGAGAGAGTTGGGAGGGTAAGAGCGAGGAAACTCATGGGTTAAGTTAAAGACAGTTTAATGGTGGGGGGGGCAAAAGCTGCATGTGCAAGGAACTCATTCCCTGTTTCCCATGGGCAGGCAGGAGTTCAGCCATGCCCGGGAAAGCAGGGTTCCATCATGTGTCATGGTGACTTGGGATGACAAACCCCATCGCTCCGAACATCCCCCCACCACCTTCCTCCCCCAGCTTTGTACACTGAGCATGGTGTCACATGGTGTGGGACATCCCTTGGGGCAGCTGGGGTCAGCTGTCCCCTCCAGCTGTCCCCTTTTTCTGCACCCACAGGCTCCTCACTGGTGGGGCAGCGTGGGAAGCAGAAAAGGCCTTGACTATAAGCACTGCTCAGCAATAGCTAAAACATCCGTGTGTTATCAGCACTGTTTCCAGCTCAAATGCAAAGCACAGCCACATTCTAGCTATTGGGAAGAAAATTAACTCTGTCCCAGCCAAAACCAGCACAGACACCTCCTGGGACCGCACACAGCCCTGTCCTGCCAGCATCCCTGCAGCCCAGGAATTGCCATGACCTGAGTCTTTTCACACATGAGCTGGAGTGAAGGATTTGTGAGCCCAAGAGAGCCAGGCCTGGTTGTTGGTCACCAGGCCTCTGGAGGATGAGGTCTCCCTTTCAGATCTTAAAACCTCTTGGATACAAGATTGAGGCCTGTTTTGCAGTATTGCTTCTACACCAGTCTTATTTAAAGTTGATGCTATCACCCTTTTTTATGGCAGAGCCTTGGCTTAACCTCCACTTTCTGATCAGTCACCCTGCTGGTTTTAGCTTCCCTCCTTTTGCTGCTCCAATTGCATTATCGATTGGGCTGCCTCCAGGAGGAGCTTTTGTTTGACACAGTTGGCAGTGAGACAAGCCGAGCACTTAGAATTCATTAGGTGGGTGGAATTAGATTCTAAAGCTAAAATCTGACACTGCAGCAAAGTGATAAAACTCCTCTGATGCTATTCACAACCTTCTCTGAAAACTGAAGGCAGTTATTGCATGTGCAATTTATGATTTGCTGTTTTAAATGATCTTGGTTGAGATGTGGATTTCCTCTGAAATTATACAAAATTTTTGATATGTGGTCTAGGCTGGGTTTTCATTGTTTACCTTTCTAGAAAACTGGTTACGCCACGACTAAGCTTTAACTTGAAACTGAAAGCAAAATCTAGATTTGGAAATGGAGCAAAAAAGAAGTGCCATAAAAGTGCTGCCGTCACTGAAAAATGAAGCTGAAGGTATTTCATAATAGGAGCAAAAACAGATAGTCTTTTTCCTAAACCAAGAAGAACAATATCTCCTTTCTCACAGCATAGTGAAGATAAGGCCATGCTTGTGTGATACAAGACAACACCGTGTTCCAGATCCCTCTGCCAGCTTCGAGTTATTTGGTATGGCTGAAGGGCAGAGCACATTCCCATGCAGAGGTACTTGTCTGAGTTACAGGAACAGTGTGAGTCTCATTCCATGGCAAAAACATCTTAAGACAAGGTGCAATGTGACACTGATACATTTGTAATGCCTTTAGTTTTGTGACTGGCCTGTCCAGCACTCCACTGCTTGGTGCAGATGTACCTGGAATTAATGAATACTTGTGAAAAATGGAGCTATGACTATAGCATGCAAAGGCCATGAGGAGATGAAACATCCTATGTGCACACTGGGCTTTAAACACCACATAGTAAATAAAATCACAATGCTGAGTGTCCTGACAGTTACCAGGAATATGAGTTTATGGTGTACTAGCTGTTATCAGCACTAAATAACATAGTGGAAAAAACAATGCATGATCAAAGACAGTATTCATCAATTAACAATTAGTTAACAATCTTCAGTCTTGTATTTTCTGTGCGCTGGGTTTTGTGTACCACTTAAAGTTTCTTAACTTAGTTTTGTGAAATAAAATGGAAAGATTGGTATCTAATGAGTATTTTTCTAAAGGAGAGAGGACCTATGAGAAATGCCCCACTTGGCAGTCTGGGCAAGAGTAATCCAGAAGGAAGATAACTGAATTATGAAGAAACAACCTGAAGAGTCATCCCCAAGACTGCAGAGTCTCTGTAAAACTTCCTGGCTGTTACAGCTCCGAAGGGAACCACAAACAAAAAAAGAGTGGAGGCCTCTCAGCTTCAGATGTAAGAAAACAAAGTTTGAGCACTCACTGATCAGTGAATACTGCCCTGTTGAAAACATCATTCTTTAATTAAAACGCTTCCTGTCTGCCAAGGGAGAGGACACCGTGTGGTTTTGCTGGCAGCTAACTTTAACAAATAGATTGTAGGAGTCTTCATATACAGTATTTTCTTAAAGAACCGGAAGATGGTGGTTGAAAGGAATGAATGTTTCTGCCCTTTGCACCCTGGAACAGAGGGAAACTAGTTGTCCATGAGGAAACAGCCAGCTCAGTTTTCCCATGGCCATTCAAGCTGCTGCACATCTGCACAGGATTAAAAGTTGTAATTTCCACCTAAAATATGTATACATATGTAAACTATGTATTTATTAACTGTGGTTATGTTTAAAGGCCATGATTAAAGATCAAAATCATCTTGCCTAAAGGACTTCACATGAAAATGAAAGGATAGTTTTTGTCCCCAGACAGGCCGAAGGAAATCCAGTTGAAATATTTCCCCATTATGAGCTATGATTAAGCAACGCCTTGAAAAAAAAATGTAATGAAAACATCCTCCATCATTTTCAACTGCAGTTTTCCGATTAAATTGGAGCATAACCTCTTTGACAATTAGCACGCCGTGGTGTCTGTCCCTAGTGGTAAATAAATAGCAATTTGACTTTGGTAGGATGGAAGCTTTTACTTTTTAAGGGTTGATGCATACACGTGTTTGGAACTGGGCTGATATCAAATGTGTCCAACTGTTATATACATCCCACTCACTGATGGAATCTAGTGTGGGGTATTTTCTGTGGGCGAAGTTCAACAGAAAGGAAATTGAAAAGGGGCCAATATCGTAAGGGATTTCGAGCTGCGCAGAAAGTACTCCATATGTTAGCAACTGAAATCACCAGGCTGAGTGCTGAATGACACAGGGTGGCAGCACAGATCAACAATACTACCTTCTGCCCATAAAAAGCATGGTAAATCCCCGTGTCCTTGCAGAAATTTGTGATTTTTATTGGGGCTATTTTGTTCATGGCTTATTGTCACTGTGTGATAGTTTTCCTTAAATACTCTTCACCTCAAGTTGGATTGAAGTCAAGGTAATTACTCTGGCTCCGTCTACTGCTAAATGAAGTCATTACTGGGTAAAGGAACAAGCTCCTAGGGTGGGTAAAGTTAGACATTCCAGGTGAAATCCTGGAACATTGTTGAAATCAAATGAGTGTGTTTTTATGGACTTCAATGGGACCTGGATTTCCATGCTAGGCTAGGATTTTCAGCAGATCAAAGGAAGAGACAGTAAGATTCAGGTGTTTAAGTCACTTAAGTCACTTAGGTTTGAGGACAATGTTGCAGAGGAGGGATCTTACTTGTTTGAAAATTCTAATCCCAAATCCACATTCAGTCACTTGCCTCACTGACCTGGTTCCTAGGAGTTTTGCATGTTTGCACTCCCTGTTGTCTGAATGCAAATATATTGAGGAAGAGTGTGTTGTTACCTTTAGGCAGCACTATTCCTGGAATTTCCGTACTTTAAAGGGGTTCAGTTTGAAAACTTAACATATTGTTTTAATCTCCATGTATCCCTGTTGTGTAATGATGTCCAGAAGGTAAAATGAACCTATAACTTCCAGCAGAAGTAAACTTAAAATCTATTTCTCCATATCTAGTATGCAGAAATTTGGGTTAATTTTTGTAGTCATATCAGCTGCCTTGTCCATCTGGGTTTCTAGCCCATAAAGACATATGCAGCTTCTTAACTTTAAGCATATTAGTTTTGCCATTGCAATCACATGAAATTGCTCCCATGTTTTAAGTGTGTGTTAGCAGAAGCAAGGACCTTAAGTGATACACTGTGAGGTAGTGCTCATTCTCTGAATTCTGTGACTCAGTGGGAAGTAATAAATGAATAATGCCCTTGCATTTTCCAGTCACAATGTCAGCATTGCTTTAATTTAATCCATTGTATTTATTTTTTCAGGAACAAAAGTCTCATTTAGTAGTAATTCTGAAAAAGAAAAAAAAAGAGGTTTTGTCTTGCATTTGCTTAGTCATTTATTATTCTTTAATGTGCTTTCAGCTCTTGTCCATTCTGAAAAACGCTATAGTAACTGGAGATACAATGAAATTATGACATCTCAGGAGAAAAGAGACTGAAATCTGAACAAATGAGAGAGGAAAGGATTTTTAGCCACTGTTCATAATTCTTTTCATTCATTTTGAGTGATATCTCCTGAGCAGCTCTGTCTACTAAACATTAGATGAGAAAATAGGTTTTACTGTTTTGTGTAGCTAACACTGAAAATAGGTGCTTTTTTTCACATTTGATTTCTTGTCTTTTGAATTAAAAACCAAAACACTTCACCCGTCCTTTAAATGCTGCAGTGAAGATAAAGGTCAAGTGCTTTATCTTTATATAAAGATGATTACAATAATCTCCTTACGCATTCCCTTCAAAAAGCTGACTTTTCAGTGCCCTCTGTATCTTTCTTGCAGTCCTTCTTTGCTTCTGGACATCCTTGTTTCATTCCCATTTACTGGGTATGAATATAAGAACACTGCTTTGGTCCGAATGACTGCACATTGCACCCACTATCATTAGATACAGGGAAGATAATAAACGAAAAAGAAGTTAGCTATAAGCGGGAAGAATTCTGCGACGAGTTGAGGCAATCTGTGTCAATGTCAAAAGGAGGAAGGACATTTTCACGGCATATATTATGCAGCTCTAAACACTTCCTTGAATATACATTCTGAGCACATAGTCCCTATGATAGAGGTTGTAAGGGGATTTTTAAGTTTTATTCCTCAGGGCTTCATCCCGCAATGTGGTGTTGAAAGGCTGCAACTCCTTCTGAAATCATGAAAGCGGTGGCAAGACATTAGCTGATTTAAATTCTTGTAGATCCATTGAAGTCTTTCTCCTTGTTTCAGTAACAGTTTACCCCAGCAAAAATCCTGGTCCTTAGAAGAAGGAATTTAACAGTTCCAGAAGCTGTTCATTTGTTACAGGATCAGATCAGCAGGCGTCAACAGCACCATGAAACATATTCCCAAGGGACAGCTGGGATTTCATACATCTTGGGTATCTGTCAGAATTCTGGTGCTAAGAAAGTAAGGACAATTCAAAGAGGCAGAAAAACCTGAGCAGTAACTACTTTGTTACTAATGTTAAGGTGGCATCTGATATTTGAAGGTCTAATCCTGTCATATTCTAATATACTCAAAGTAGACAGTAAATGAATTTTTAAAATAGCCAAAATGGCTAGGGATAATTACAACCAAATTTTCCTCAGTATTTTTTAAAGAATCATTAAGATAATAAAGATCATTAAAAAATTGCCCAAAATAGCCCCAGCTATATTATCTCACCTCCAAGTAAAAGTACCCAAGATGATTCCATCAGCACATCAGAGCACTGAGAATTACTATGGAGATGTGAGGTGTAATGGATAATCTGACAAATGTAACTATTATGGTTTGAGCACATCACCAAAATAGCTCCCTGCCTTCTGGAAAGTAACAGTACGTTTTAGAATAGCTCAGACTCAATTCATATTGATCCACATAAAGAATAATGACCAACCACACTGTTTCGGTAGAATTAATCCAATCTCTTTCCCTGCTTCTGTGGTTGAAGCCTCAAGAGAGAATTATTGATTTCTTATACTGTTATGCTCATTCACTTACTATGTGGCAATGACCTACTTTCTGTTTAACACAGTAAACACAGAACTCTGACTGCACGAACATACAGCATTAGGCTTATGCATATAGAGTTGTGATTGTCAGAGATAAAATCTGACATCCAATAAGTCTTTGATCTTGAGGGGAAATGGTGCTTATTTGCATCTAAGTGCTTGCAAGCAATTGCAGGTAATCCAAATGGAGAATCAAAGCCAGAGAAGCTTTTTGTGAGAAATTCACATTTTAAAATTCTAGGCAAAAAGCAGCTTGGTTTTGATTTGCTCAGAGAAGCATGGGCACTAAATTTGTTGAAGTTTTTAGTAGCAGCTTCTTTCCAAGTCCCTGTGACCTTGCCTTTGGCCGTTGCAAAAGAAATGCTAATTTATGGAGCATCTAGTGATATTTATTGGTTTCTTGTAAGTCTCTTACTTGAGAAGGATGCAACCTGGAGGGGCTGTTGATGTTGATTATTATAAAAAGAAAATAGCATGTTTCCTCAAATGTTACAATCTTGCACATGTACTGGAGAGAATGGAAAGCCAGGTAATGAGTAACAGAAAGGTTTGGCTCAAAGGCTTGTGAAGTGCACGTCAGCACACCTCAGGATTGCGGGCAGTAAGCGGTGTGAGTGACGCGTGGCTTTATGGCAGAACTGCTTTGGTACTGGGCAAAGCTGTAATAATCCTGCATGTTTTGTGCCAAGAAGAAAATTGATTTGCTTGAAATGTGGAAAATTGGATGATCCCACTGTCAATGAGTGATGTCCTTCATGTGAAGGCAGAAGGAAGACTCCAAAAATCAAAAAAGACTTGGGACATTTGAACATTGGAAGTACAGCAAAACTTCCCCTGCAAAAATTCTCTGCAAATGGAATTTTCATTGGTGGTTTTTGTTTTGTCTTGTTCTGTTTTGTTTTGTTGGTGTTTTTTTAATGGTTTTTTACAGAAAGGCCATTTAAAAATAAAACTAACATTTTGCTCAGAAGTACTGGGCAATACTTTGTGACACGAACAAGACTTTCAGTTTTTGTCTAACTTAGATTCCTCAGAATGAAGGCAGACTGTGGTACATACAAATTTTGATTGAATTCATATTGCAAGGCAGATTTTCATATTTTTCTTTTCAGTCAGCATTCCTCCAGTGTGTTCATAGGATTCCTGGTGAAGCTGGGCGTTGTTCACTATAGATAAAGTTATCAGGCAAGCTCTAAGTGAGTAATTAGGGCTTATCTACATGAGAACCTTTAGCCAAAGACAGAGTTTAGCTCCTTGTCCTGGTGTGCATGTCCTAGTTTTCTGCTGTTAAAAGCTTGTGAATCATGGCTACATGGAGATATATATATATATATGTATGTATTGTCAGAAGTTTCTTTATTTTCTACTGCATTTGTTTGAGAAAAGTAATATTTTCATCTACACAAAAATAACTATGAAAAATGAAAAAAAAAATCTTTGTTTTTTATATAGTCTAGTGATAAAATATCAACCAAAATTTACATTTTTGCAATTTCTGGAATCTTTTAAAAATTAATTTTATTTCCTTTAAATTACTCTATTTCTTGTGTTTAGCAAAAATGAAGCTTTCTCTTGAAAATAAAAAACCCTCCATAATAAATGAAAAGCAATACTGCTATAAGACATTTTCAGTGACAGATCCTTAGATTTACTATTAATGTGCATAAATGACAACATATTTTTAGAAGTTCAGTGCTATGCCTCTGTAGCTGCTAGTTGCCCTGTGTTGCTTGACAACCAAGTCTTTTACAGTGCATCAAAGAACAGGATCACTAGCCATTTTTCACATGCCAAGTTTCAAATACAAATTTATCTGTTTTTTTAGTGATCTTTCTGGGGGCAAAAGTGCTCATATCACTTTTTTTCACAGTTCAAAAGCAGCATGGCTTTTCACCTTCTCATAATTCAAAATACCTTACCAACTTTACTCATGCTGTAAAAGTTAATTAGCAGCTATTATAACATTCCTCTTACTTTCTGACAAGACATATAGGTGTGTGTATATACACATATATAATTATAGTTTTACATCCTTTCATTCAGTGCTTTGCATCATCTGGACCTGCGTGGTAAATGAGAATTATTGTCTCTGTGTTTTCTAGCGGTATTAATGTTCAAAGTCACAGTGAAGTGTCCTTCATATAAAGAAGTTTAATCCTACAGTAATTAGGTTCTTCTTTCATCTTCTCTCACAAGATGGAAAAGGGGGAAAAAAATCCAAACCACTAAAAACAAGCAGTCATTGAATAAGTCTTTCCATGATGACTGTAAGCGAACAGATAGACCGCAAACTTTCTGAAACAGTCAGAAGAAATCCTTTCATGTGGTCTGGATCTCAGAAACCCTGTTCGCAAATGTCACGTGTGAAATGGATTACGCTGGAAGTGCGGCTGCCCCACTGCAGCAGCTTCGTTCGCTGGTGCTTTCTAGGTTGATTGAAAACAATCAGCTGGAAAGACCTGTGTACACAGGGAAATGACACAAGTGGCCCTTGCTAAGATATGTAATTTCCCTCTTATTATGCTAATTAAAGAAAATTGCCTTCAATAGTACGAAATGATGTATCTATATCGGTTCAATTTAACTAATGTTCCATAGCTGCATAGGCAGCCCACGAAAGCAAATAAAAAGATATTCAGCTAGAATTCATGGAGAGTGTTCAAGCAGCTCTCCAAAAGGGGGGCTGAGGTTTACTGTTTCCACACTACAGATCCTGCTTTATGCTGTTCAAGGGATTTTCCACATTGTTTTTCTGATTTTATAATATAACAATTGCTGACTCTCCTGATAAATCTGATTCAGTGAAGACAGTATTACAAAGTGAAAAATGCTGTCTCCTTTGACAAAGAGAAAGCCTATATTTTTTGTCAGAATTATGTAATTTCACTTCCCAAGAACAAGAACAAATGAAATAAAAATCTCTTTTAGGTTTGTACCAAGCCTACTGAAGATTCAACGGGCATCTTTTAAGTTAACATTAATAAAACTTCCATCTAAGCTGCTTTAACTCTGATTTAAAGTGAGTAAAACAAGTTATGCAGCAGCTACATTATGCAAGGTGAAAAATATAATGTCTGTTGTCAGAACCATAGTTTTGTAATCCCTGAATAATTTCCAAGCTATCATTTGGGATACACTTTCATGTAATTTCCATTTGTTTTAGGAGACTAGAAAGCAAAATGTATGGTTATTGAAGTGTTCTAATTTATTTTGAGAAAAAAATCATTGTATAAATAAAATATAACTTGATTGACTGCAATAATCACAGTTTATGTTCCAGCAGCAACCATAAGAAAACTATGTTTTGAATGCTACTGTAAAACACTATCCTTTTTCTCTAAATGTGGGGGATCGTGAACTTATATAAAAAAGGGTGCAGCACTTCAAGTTTATTGTAGCTCTATGGTGACTTTGTAACTATTGGGGTGCAATTTGATTGTCTATGGGTGTGTTAAGTACAGGTGTTAGGTTTGGCAACCATAAAGTTTACGCCATTTGTGGGAGGATCCATGTCTTTACAATGTGTTAGTGTTTTCCTAGCACTATGGGCAGGAGCCTTGAAACACCCCCACCACCAGCAAATGAACTAGTGATAAAGTAATGACACTGTCATTGCTAACAGTCCCAGAGACAGTGCCAAGAAAGTTAAATTTGGGCTTTAAACCTGTGAACTTAAGCCCGTGTGGGAAGTGGAAGTACTCCCAGCAATTCCACCTTGGAGGAGCACTGCTGTCACCTACAGCAGCAGAAGGACCTTGCACACTCTTCAACTCTTGGAAAAAGATTCAATTTGATTATTAAATCTTAAACCTTGTTCTGCTTGGATTCCGAACAAGTCACCCAGTAAGTGCCAGTTACAGAGTGGTTTCCTGTTCAAAGAATGACGAGCAAGGTGTCAATGAATTTCATAATCAGCCCAGTTGCTGGTTTCTGAAATCATTAAAAATCCCACCTCTGGTCAAAACTTATCATCTTCAGCTCATATTTTAAGTTAAATGCGTATTTGGAAACCTCATTTAAAGCAAAGTGACAGCAGGATGAATGAATGAATGAATTTTGTAGCATTGGCAGAAAAAAAGGAAATGGACAAAGTAAAATATTTCAGCTTTCCTGTCAAGTTATCAGGCGAGAGATTCGTGAAGGAAGACCAGTAGTTTGGCTTTTAAATAATGCATGTAAACTGTACATTGGGTTTCAGTCAGATCACCTAGTTTTTCAAGTAGCAGGGGTTTTTTTTAAGATCTCCTTTTTCTCAGAAGTAGCTGGAATTCACACTTTGTTTCCTGTCTATGCTCTCATTGAAGTTTTATCTGTATGCATTTTTGTGGATTGTTTTTTTATTTGTGGTCTGTTGTTTTCTGGATTTTGTTTGGTTTAGGTTTTTTGTGACCGTACTATCTAAGCACCTCACAAGATTTGTTTTTTACACTTAGAGCACTTCTGCTGGGATTTTTTTGAGTAATTTTTCAAATAAATTATCACAATACAAAACGGAAATTCTCCAAGGTCCCTCTTTGGAGAACTATAAATTTGGAAAAGATTATATCACCTTCTGCTTCCTGCCTGCGTCTTCCCTATGCCAAATCATTTATATATAGTGATTATTTTTTTCTGTACAAATGGCAGCCACTGAACTGCTGTGTAGCTCTCTTGGATAGCAAGCTAAGCACTGAGGACAGGTGGAACATGCAGAGCTCTGCAAAGCCTCAAAAGGGACTGTTTTTGGATGTGTATTTTTCTGGGGCAAGTCTTGGTCTCTGCACATGGTCACCACTGTAAGGCACAAACAGACCTGGGGATCAGAACCACACCATGAGCGTGCAGCATTCCCTGCTACAAATTGGAGGGAAACTGATAGGAAAAAAAAGAGATATATCATAGTAATACCATTTATCCATAATCTGTCCAGTTAATTCTACTCCTCATACTGTAAATTTCACCAAAAATCAAACTGCTCTGATGAGAGAAAAGAAAAAAGAGATATATGGAAACTAAAAGCGAGGTATCAAAGATTTGCAAGAGGTCGTTTTGTGCTGACAGGAGTAAACGATCTTAGAGTGACTTCTAGGTAAACTTGTGTCAATTTACAGATATTTCCCTTGGAAGAGATCTACCTAATCTCTTACAAAATCTATTTTCTAAGGTTTCTTATGTTACCTTTCTTGAACTTCATTTGGTGTAAAAACTAGTTCTAATAATACCATGAAGACAAAGAGATATCAAGAGAGACAAACCTGAGCTCTTTAGTGAGATGATAGGAATTTATTATTCACAGCTGCATACACACAATTTTGAGTTCTAACAGCCAGCAATTAGTTTAAACAGTAATACCACCAAGGGAAGCATAACTTAGTTAAAATTTACATTTAAATGAGATCATTTGGAGAAATCAAATACAGAACAATCTGTTATTTTTATATAACATTTCATAGTATATTTTCTTAGCAAGGTATTCCTCACAATATAGTTTTATTACTTGCTGGTTGGAAATTACTGTGATTCATTTGTATGTGTAGCGGAAAAAAAAGTCTCACTTACCATTTGTTCATTAACAACCTGATGCAGAAAATTATCTCTGTTCAGGAAAGCATATTAACCACATTTAACTTAACTTTAGCTTGGCCCTGATGAAAGGTAAGCACCTACTTAAGTGCTTTTCTGAACTTGAATTGAAATTCCAAATGCATTTGCTTGCTCTCTTCAATCATCTTCTCAGCTTACAGTGATAGAAACTGTTTCTGTTATGAAGTTTTTGAATTTGTCAGCTATTTTGAATGCTTGTAACCAGTTAAAAAACAATGATACATCATCCTTCACTAAGACGTTGTGGGGACTTTTATGCCAGATAGGAATCTCTTGGGATTTAATTGTGAATTTTGAAATTAGAACAAAATGAAAATTGGATCTTCCATATTCTGGGAAGACTCTTCATTTCAGTCCTTTTTTAAAAATCTGAGTTTTTGACCATTACTATAGTTAAAACTTTCCACAGAATAAAATGTTTCTAAATAGGGATTATTGACATTCCCAAGTGAAACTAAGTCCATTCAGTTTTGTTTTGGTGTTAAGCATTAAAATGCATCTTATAATGAAGGCAGAGTGTTTATAGGGTTTCAAGAATATTTTTTTTTTCCAATTTACCTCCATTTCTGTCTTGATTTGTAACACAGAATATGTAACTTTTAAGGACTCTGGAGAGTAACTGTCTTTCCTCTGTTACAAAACAAAATTTCCAGCTATTAGCTTAAACAGAATCCAGGCAAGGAGGGGGGAAAACTTTTGGGGCGTAACACTCTGGAAAAATACCTTGCAGAGAGATTGGCAGAGCAGGACCCTTAACCCCAAGCTCCCTGGGGAGCACTGCCATCCAGCCTGAGCAAATACACAGGATTCTGTGCTGGGAACGGATTCCTGGAGTGCCTGTGTCATTCTTTGCCTGAGCTGGCAGGTAGCAGGCCTGCAGGCAGCATGCAAAGGCACCTACAGGAATGTGGCTTGTGGAGTTTATCAACAAAAATACCATCAGCCAGGACTGTATCTCCTGCTGGAAGGGGTGCAAGAGTCTGCCTGTATCCATGAGCCACTTCTCTGCTAAATAAACTGAGTATGACAGAGTAGACCAGAGCCTGTAATGAATGACTTCATTATCCATTCTGCACCTAGAATGAGCAAATATTTCCTAGAGGACACAGAGCAAGATGGGTTCGTGACAGAAAACATTTATATAAAGACTTGATGGAACAGCTAATAATGAAAAACAGTTACATACACAGAATAAGAAGATCCAGGACACAAAGGTAGCTGAATTGAATTTATATTAATAGTGAAGAGCTCTGTGATCTATTAATTATGGAAGAATCTACTCTTTCATTTCTTATTTTTATCACTATTATTTCTTATTTTTCTCCCTTTTTTGTTCCTCTGACTTACTGCAGCGGTTTTTAATACATCAGTGGCTTGGCATTTTCTGACTAAAAGCTAAACTGGGCTCTTTGAGCTTTCTTCTCACCACTAGACAATGCTAATAAAACCTCTCTTGAAAAGCATGAGGTAAACCTATTTTGAGATGGGTAGTTGGATGGGGATCAATAAGGCTTGTGCCAGCAAAAAAGTTTAAAAACATAAAAGCAAATGGTCAAGGCCAAAAATGATGTAACTTAATGAAAACTTGGCCATCCTCAAATCCGAAACCCAGACTCATCACTCATTCCTGATCGCTGCTGCAAGCTCCAGTGTAATAAAAGAGAGTTTTAAACAGCCTCGTTTTGACATGTTTATGCATTCGTGATGCACTCTTGTCTCTATCTGAAAACGACCCTCTGGCAATGTCAGCAGACAGAGAGACCAGGATGGGACAGGCTTGGAGGCACTCATTTCTAATGGTCAGCTGTCTGCCTGGTCAAGAGGGAGCAGGGCACTAGAGGCAGCCAGCTCCCATATCCCTAGTGCTGGCCTCGTGCCTTGGTCTTCTGTGTACCCAGCTGCCACTTACAGCAAACACTAAAATTCATGGTTAAAAATGTCCCTCTGAGGAATTTTAATAGCTGGCAACAAAGCTCTAAGTGATAGCATTTGTTCAATTGGGAAGTTTCTTTTAATTATCATGTCAGTTTTCATTGCAACCTCTTAAATGTGTGGTTTCAGTGTTTGTTTTCTTTCATTTGGACAGGTCCTTGTGTAAAACCACAGCTTTTCTCTGTTCACTGTAGGCAGAGTGACAGCTTGTCAGGTTTTATTACAACAGTTGCCAGCAGTTTTGGTTCAGAGTTAGCGGAAACCTGAATTAGAATAACTTCTCAGGCTTTAGCATTTCCTTTGTGCAGCACAGACATGTTATGCAACCAGGCGGTCAGGCTGGGTGGAGTGGGATGTGATAAATATTTGGCTACCTGACTTGATCAGCTGATACCAACTGAGCAAACTCATAAGTGTGGCAATGCTGCAGGATGGGTAATTCATTCTGGTTTGGGGCAGCAACCTCCTGGCTTTATTGGGCTTTGGCTCAGACCCTGAGCTTCCAGCAGACTTTCAGATATCCTTTCTGCTGAGCATCTGGAGAAGGGAGTGGATGACTTAAATTAAAATTAACTCCTTGCTATGAGGGAATTTTACTGCAGGTTGTTCGTGTGAAAGAAAAAATCATCTGCAATGGCTGCACCAGTAGTGGCTCTTTAGAGTCAAGCGTTCTTGCTTTTGTCATATATGCAAGGAAAGGCTTTCTGCTGTGCTGTTGCTGTTGGCAAGCCCCTTGTCAGTGTATTCAAACAGGACTTGAATTTGCCATCCCAAATCTGCAAGCAAGGACACATCTGCCTATTTTCAACTTTTCCCATCTTGAAGTATATTGACAGAATGTGGCTTTGAGAGAAAACTGATCTTTGTAGAAACATACCCTGTTTCCTTGCACATAAACCTGCCCTCCTCACATAAGCAGAAATAGTTGGCATTATAAAAACTGTGAGTAAGGTAAATATAGGCTAGACCTGTAATTTCAAGAATTCCTACCCATAAAAGTTGATGTGGTATAAAGGTATTTTTGAAACATTGAACTTGATTTCATGAACATGACCATTGTTGTCTGTAAGGAATAAATCAGTCCTCCCATCTCCAGAACTGGACTTGAATTTTTCAGTATTTTAAAAAAATTAAAACTGACTCACTCTTAGGGTATATCTCATTTTGAAAAACTTTCAAAATAAAAGTATCCTGTTGTAAATATTTATAAACCAAAATGAAACAAACTGTCTTCAGTTGTTTAAGTGAAGAATGAAAATTGTGCAGCTGCTTGACTCTTAAAAATTGCCAACATTTGCTTTCTGTTCTGTAAAGGAAAGAAAAATTTTCAGGTCTTATTTGGAAATCTTTAGAATTCATATAGTATTGACTTATTATTTTCCTTTCAGCATTCTCACTTCTTAGATATTCTATAATCGTGGAATGAAACTCAGCATGCATTACATTAAACCAGCTAAAACCAGGATAATCTGTGTCAAGGAGGTGCCTCTGCAGTACAAGAAGGTATCAGTTTTTCTCTGTTCTTTGCTTGCAGTTTTAAGGAATTGGTCCTATCTCCATGCCATTGGGCATGTTTGTCTTTTCCCAGCTATAGCTATTGTACTGCAGATGCTGGATAGACACTGCTGACTAATCCAGCTGTGCTGACTGCAGGAAAACAGAGCAGGAGAGGAAAGATTTTTCCTTCTCTGGGAAATCATGCCCTGACTTCAGCAGATTCCATGCATACTGATGCCCAGGCCAAGGGGGGGATGCCCAATGACTCATAAGTGAGCAGGGACAGCAGAAGCCATTGGTCTGTCCCTTGGTTTAGACAAAATGGTGAATAAATGCAAATATGGTCTTCACTGAGATTCTTGAAGGGAGCTTTCCTCCTGCTGAACTCTGACAGGGTTGTGTGGAAGAACCAGAATCAATGCCAGGCTGTGTACTCACGGTGGTTCCTGAGCTCATTTCTGCTTCAGCAAATATGAACCTGGTGCGCAGACTGACACGGAGTGTGTTGCTGAATGCTGATGGGAACTGAGATTAAATCACATGAGATTATGTTCCTCACTCCCAGTTTTGCTTCTATCTGTTTGAAGTGCAAAATAAACTGGACATGTTCATAAAAAGTTTCAGCAAATGCTTGTTATATCTTGGCTCTCATTTTCTGTGTGTGTTGATCAAATAGAGACAGATGGAAGCTGGTGGTGATTTAAGACACTAATGTGGCCAAGAATTGTGCTGTAAACCATGTTATAATCCATGTTTCATATGGCAGCTGAAATTCTAGACTGAATAACAGTTTTACTGTTCAAATACAGTGCATTCACTGTCATTTATAACATAAAAAGACAACTGCAGAGTAAGAAAATAAATAAATATATGGGGTTACTTGTAGGAAAGCAGAATATTTATCTATTTGAGCTCGAAAAGGTGTCTCAGTCTGTGATTTAAGAGGGTAAGAATTGCAATAAATCAAATGAAGCAGGGGCCTAGATTAAAGATGAGAAAGCTAACATGGCCAAGATAAATGCATTTGAGTAAAGTTACTTATTTGTGATGATTGCAAGACTGAGTTCAGCAGCTGGTGTAAGACCCATCTTTAATTTTCCTGCTAACAGAACAGGTTTATAGGCACTGTGTTACTTGCTCTATAACATCATGAATATTGTATTTTAACTAGAATTCTGTCATATTAATGTCAGTTCTATTAAAAGAGTCTGGCAAATAAATTTCAGTGTCTGGGGCATGCTGAGGTGTATCATGAACTGTCAAATCTTTGTACCCACAATTCTAATTCTATCATTTCGTTGACCTGTAGCCATAGGACTCATAATACCTGGAAGTCAAATATGTTCTATGGACGTGTAAACATTTATATATTTAGATCTCTGTATGTGAATAAGTGGGTTTGTATATTTATCTGTATTTTTGTACATAATAACAACAAGATTAATTTTGCTTATTGAGGCCATTGTTTGAAACAAAATACTTTGTTACTAATATTTTCTGTCTGTGGTATCACTGGAGACTTTAAAAAAAACCAAAACACAAATGGTTATAATTTTATTATTTTGTATGCTTCAGCCATTTTATCTGATTTAAGTATTTTAAAATTATTTCATTTTTAATCTTCATTTATACAATGAATAGAGCAGTGGAGAAACTCATAACAGAAATTGAAAGCACTGGGATAAAAAAGATGAATAAGGGATTGTGATAAAAAAATGCAAAATAATAAAAAGTATAGAAGAAGTAGATCAGGAGCATCTGTTCTCCCTGTCTCATAACACAAGAATATGGGGGCTTTTATGAAATTAAAAGGTGGTAAATTCAAAACAGATAAAAAGAAATATATTGTTGCACAGAGCCAGTAAATATTAAAATTTCTTGCAAAGAATGCTTTTAAGGCTGAAGACTTAGTAAGATTAAAAGGTAGCTGGATGTTTATATAATTCCCAGGAATATCCCCATCTACAATAGTAAATGATAATATAAATTCTGAAAGATTTAATAAGCTTCATGCCACAGATTTGTTACAATCTTTATCTGTCATAGCTCTGGACTCTGTCTGGCAGGCATTATGTTTTTATGTGTTATGTGATCACCTCCTTCTGGTGATTCCTTGGGAAAGGGCTGCAAGTGAGGCTGATGTTCCTATGAGAAGAAATTATTTTTGTATAATACTAATATTCAAGGAGTTTCCTTGTATTCCTTAGAGGCTCTTACTCTAAAAATGTAAAGTTTTATACAGAACTATGTAAATAACTCATTGTCTGAGGCTACAGACAGGTACAGAGTCTGAGATCCCTCTACACTCAGTGCTTGTTCCTCGCCACAGAGGAGCTGGGTGGGTAATTAACTAGAGCTTCCAAGGGCTGAGCCTTCACTCATCCCTCTTCCCAGGGAGGTGATTATAGTTGATAAAACCTGACTCATGGTCATGAGTCTTGTGGTGCAGCTGAGATCATGGGGACTTGTGGGCTGCAGGAGGAGAGATTTATTTAGGCATCTTTGAGGGAGAAAGAGTGAAATGCAGAGTGTAAGTTGGGTTAAGACATAGAAATATTCTGAAATACACAGATCATGAATCATGCATTTTCAAGGATATGACCAAATTAAAAAAATCTAGCCTCCATGAATTAAAATAAAAAACCAATATTAAAGGAACATGGTTTATAGATTTATAAAATTGTGAGCATTTGAAAGTGGGAGGAAATGGGGGTTTGGATTTGCAAAGAAGTACAGAGGGATTAGTGAGATCCTGTTCATTTTAATTAACAGGTGAATTATTTCACTCTCTCAAGAGCACTGAAACTGAGATGACATTTTAAATGGACAGTCTATACTATTCCAGCCCTGGCAGTGTTCCCTTTGTCTCTGGGCATTTGAGTGACTGCTGTGCTTGGGCCTCACATGCTTGGCTCATTTGTAGCAAGCACCTTGGATGGGATTCATATCAGTAGATGTAAGCATCTACCTTGGACATGAACAGTCTGGATACTGACAGCTAGAGGACATAAGGCATAACTCCTCTGAGTCTGCTACTGTACTCACTGGCCTTTTTGACAGGCAGCTTTGGCAAGTGCTCATTGTCTTCTAATTCTCCGCTAGGAACAAGCACCATTCCAAAACCAGTCATTCATAACTTTTGCTCAGAGCAATGAAAAACTTCAAATCATTTTCTTGCCTTATTACTCTGAATTTTCTTTAAGCTTTTGAAGAATAGATAGAGACCTTCAGGAGCTCAGGAATTACTTCTAAGTATGCCTCTTCTTCAAAATTTTGTCTCTCCTTCTTTGTCCCTTGCTCTTTACTAAACACTGAACTGCAAACTTCCATTCCACGTTTCTTTCTCCTTTCTCNCCTTCCCTTCCCTTCCCTTTATATGGCTTACAACTCACTTTGTTCCAGTGAATTCCTAGGCAGTTCATGTCACCACTTGTTCATCTTAGCCAAGTCTTCAGACTTGAAATATTGGCATATCCTGGTTTTTAAGCACTGCCTTGTCCCAAAGTGTTTATTATAAATGGATGATAATTAAGATTCAGATGATAATTTAGGTTTAATGACCATTCATTATAATCCATGTGCCAGATGCAGATTTACTTCCAGTGGCATGAAGTCAATATAGAGTGAAAGGAAGCAGTGCTGGTAAACAAGCATCACATTTATCATGGCATGGCGAAAAATTCCCAATATCAAGTTGTACATAGTGAGGTTCTTCAAACGCACAGCTGGTCATGGTTCACATTATAAGTATGGATTAGTTGTCATTTATTACTCCTTTGTTTGACTACCCTGCGAAAAAATGAGTTCAGGTCTGACATTATACATAGAATAATTATTATTTAAAACATTTCTTCAGTTCTCTGTGTTCATGGTTTTTCTCAACTTTTCTTGATTTTCAAAAGCTGTTTATGTCTACCAAAAAGACACAATTCAAACATTCAACTTGAGAACCTAGCAAAAGCCTTCTTCACTTTTAGAGTGATGGTCATCCTAGAGAAGGACATATATCTCACAAAAAACAAAATTAGTCTTCAAACCTTTCATTTCTCCCACGCTAATATGTGGAGTGCTAAGCATATGCAGAATGCTTGCTGAGCCTCTCAGTTCAGTTTCTGGTATTTAAGTGGAGAACTTCCCTTAATTATTCAAACAAATTAACTCCTTGTTTAATCAATTCTTGGAGATCAAATCTCCAGATAGAATCCAAGTGTGGAGTTTTGGTGCTCCAATAGATTATGTCCTTTAAGACTGTGGGAAAATCTGTGCCAGAGACAATGAAATAAGACTCCTTCAGTGTACATTTTGTGAAATTTAAATCTAAGAATGATACCCCAAGTGCTAAGAACATTCATCCTACAAATCAAATGAAACTGCTGACTGCAGTAAGAAGTGACTGCAGCCTGAGAGAAAATGGGAAAAATCATATGGGACTGAATAGCCTAGCATCAAGGAACATAAAAGAGATGGAAATGTTTGCAAAAAAATAGCATCACCCTTTGTAGAAGGATAAATGTTTACATGGGTGCTGGGTGCTTGCTTAAATCGCTGCTAGAATTCTTTTCCCACAGCATCTAGAATCAAAAACCTGAATTAAAAGGAAAAATTTAAAGGGGCATTTGGTTTCAGAAAACATGTCTGGAAAAATTTACCATGTCTACAAATGTGGTAATGCATTTCAAGTAAAATGGTAATAAGCATAAGAATAGTTCTGTTCTAGTGAATGACCTCTTCGTTTTTAACCCTGCATGTACTCCTGTATTTAGTTGCCATCTACTTCCTCACAGCTGTAGATGCCAGAAGCTCAGATGTGCTTAGAAGCAGATTAGTTAAATGATATTTATGGTTTTTCTATCATGAAACGATTTCCTATCATAATGAGGTCAAGGGGCTTTGAAGTTAAACTCACCCTTTTTCCTCTGAATGAGGATCTAAGAACATAACTATGACTTTAATAAAATATAAATCGTCAACAAGGGAATGTTTTTTATATAACCATCACATGCCTTCTGGTTTATTCCAGTCTGTCTTGTACAGTTTCATTGAAATGAGTTAGTTCCAACTTCCTGTAGTTTTCCTCAGGTATTTTACAGCAATGAGGCTATTTCTTGCAATGAGATTGTTTCTTGCTCATTAGCATGCAATTGCTATGTTATGAATAATGATAAAAATACTGAAATAATTATTCCATTTTATGAGCTTGGGTTCGCGTTAATGAGTATTTTAGAATAGTCAGAGAATGAGATAACATTTGGTTACCATCCAGACATTCTCATGCTCATCAGAACATGGCCACATGTTGTATTCTGGTCATGAGTCAGAAACGAAAGGTATTTTTATAGCTAATGTGAAAGGCCATAATCTTTACACAGTATTTCTCTTTTTAAAGCAATCTTTATATGTTATTTGGTTTGATTTTAAAGGTAAACATGTATGTCTGAGTAATAATTGTAAAAAAACCCACAAAGACATTCCCTTTCTTCTTTGTAAGTGGAAGGTGGGTGAGGGTTTAGCCTCAGATGAGCTGACCTAGGAAATGGTAACTTACTGGGCTGTGCAGTCATGCTTATGGAAAAGTTCCAAGTTTGAGGAAATTTGGCAGTAGGAGGCAGACGGAGTTTTATGCTGGTGATCAAACATGGCAAAGGTTTTGGTGCTTGTGAATTCCAGTCACATTATCTCTTCCTGAAAAATGATGACTTGTTTTGACAGTGTCTCGCTAAATACATGCCTCCTAAATTAGGAGCCTGGGCTCTGGAGGAATGAATATGGGATGGGGATTTGAGGAATGATAAAATATAACTCTGCTCCACTACTGACCTATTCTGTGTCCAGAGGCAAGGTCATCAACTCTCAGTTTCATTTTTCCCCTTGCAAATGTTCTCTACTCATCTGAACGAAGCATTTATTATGGATAATTAAAATTGTCTCATTGCAGGGCGTTGTGAGAATGGTTTCAATGTTCTTCTACTGTTCAAAAAGTAACATTTAGTATCAAATATTCATTTACTCCTGGCTTCTTTGAGTTCAACGAGTCTCAATTTCTGTTTATTCATGAATTTACATCAAACCAAAGGCATCAATCTTTTTTTTTTTTGTATTTGCATTCCAAATCTTTAACTTCAATTAAATAGTTAAACAGCCTGTTGAATGTGTAAAGTCCCCAGCTATGATTTGTGATATATCAGGCATTCTTGTTGTATGAAATTCTAGCTGCTTCTGTATTTTTCAAAGTTTTTAGGAGATTACTGGGTCAGATCCTCACCTGGTTTCAACTGCCATAGCTCCAGTGAAGTCAGTGACAGTCTTTCAAATCAGACCTGCAGGACCCAAGGATGACGGCAGCCAACTGCATCAAACTGTCATATTTCACATCATTCCGTATCAAAGCTAAATGCAAATTATGTGTTGCACTTGATACAGTGCTCAGGGGTCTCTCAAATCCAGCCAATTTACATCAGCAGATTAGCTTGCCTGATTCATATAACCAAACATCCAACACTCACAAAAACCTCCAAGAAATTAAAAAAAAAGAAATGTGGGACAGTGAAACCACAGAACAGAGGCACAGGCTGGCCCTACATGTGGCTGCAGTGGGGAGACAGGGATGCCTGGGGTTTAGCTCTGTTGCTGCCACTGATTTATTGAGTGACCTTGGAAATGTCTTTGTGCCTTAGTGACCATCTGTAGCACCACTTAAATACCTTGCCAGCTTAATTGCTGCTTCTAAAGCATTGCAAGACCCTTTGGTAAAACACATCATGTCTGTTTAATGTCACACTGTTTTATTTGAAACCCAGAAATGTTCAGAATATGAAATGCTGAATGTAACGCTGTTAAAAACCGTATGTCTTATTTCAGTAATTCACTGTAAGTTCCTAGGGGAAATGCTATGCAGTAAAATCCCATGTTACCCTTCCTCAGATACTGTAATTGTAAGTTATCCCAGATGTCTGTAGATTTCAATCCCAGGGCTTGTCTCAAATTCCAGCTGCTTTTGTAATTTATAAATTACGGATGTCATCCAACTCCTACTGAAATCAAAGGAAGGACTTCCACTGATTTTGCAGGATGCTGGAACTGGCCTAAAAAGAATATTTGAGAACCACAGCCTTTAAGAGAAAATCACGCAGCACCATCATGTTTCACAGAAGAGCAGAGATGCACAACCAGTCCTGAGATGGTGATACTCAGTTTTTAATGGCAATTAGAAGGTTTTTGTGTAGGTAGACTAAAGGTAGAGTGAAATAAAATTAACAACACTATGTTCTGTGAGATGGACTGTTAATTTTCCTGTGGAAAGGTGCAGATGATTGTGAAATTCAGCTGGTTATGGTAGGAAAACAGGTCTCAGTGGCTAATTTGTTACAGCAAGTCTGTATTAGTGTGGATCCAATTTTTTAGTTTAAGTACAAAGAAACCTAATAAGTCTCCCACAAAGTGCCCCTGTCAAATGTCAGAGAGAAATTCTGCTTTTTACAGTGTGTTTTATTTGTACTTGGGGGCATGTTCCTAATTACAGTTGTGGGAGTAATTTGCAGAGGGTATGCAATTTGAAACATAGAGCTTTTCTTTCTGTTGACGGAAATATTTGCAAGTGGATGATGATGTCCTCCAGTGTCTGCTCTGAGGTTCACTTGGTGAATCTCTCTTCCAGGCACTTCATGGAAAGCAATTTTGAACTCTAGAATAAAAGGTATCTTTAGTCATGACCCCTCATTAGGGTCTTGCTGCACACTGAAAGAATGAGAGGAAAAGTTTGGCTGTGGCACACATGAAGCTGAAATTTGTGCAAGATGGCATAATTGGAAGATTTTTACATTTATAGCACTTGTTTCTTTGTATCCCTTTATTTTGCCTAGTTTCATTCTTCTGGAAAAATAGTATGTTCTGCTTCTCCTTGCTATGGCTGAGCTGCTGCTAAGAGTTCTGTCACATTTGCCTAAACAATCGCAATAAACACCATTATTAATCACTACTTTATAAATCATTTCTGAAACATAGAAAAGAGTCTATAAAACTATACTTTGTTTTGTTTGCAATAGATTGTCTTTCCTCAGTGCCTGAAGTTCTTCTTGCTGTACAGGAACTGTACCTACCAGACTCCAGAAAACACGGTGACCCAGTGCTTTACTGTTCAGGTCACATCCAAAGGACCTCAGCACAGACTGACAGAGGACAGATAATCCCTCATAATAGTGCTTCTCTTTGCCATCCTTAAGGTTTAAAAGGGCTCTAAAGAAGACAGAAGTGGTCTCCCGAGGATACTTTATGAGAGCTTGGGCACAAACAGTCTTACAGCCTGGCTGAACACTAGCGGACATTTTAGGGTTTTTTGGGAACATTCTGAACACTGAATAATGCAACTCTTCTGTGCCCTTTGGGCACCAAGGAAAACAAATCTGTCTTCCACTAAGAGCTGGGGGGGTTCTTGTACAGCCCCTGCATTTGGGTAATGAGAGTAAAGCTGCAGTCTGACCCTGTGCTCTCCCCTTGACAAAAAATTGCACAGATTAATCTCAAGAAATATTCAACCAGATTCTTACACAAAGGAACCTCATGTACCCATTGACAGCACTGGATCTAGCCAAGTATTGGACAGTCTGGTCCAAAATACAGTGTCCTAATGTCCTAATTTTGCTGCTGATTATTCTTGTTGCTGATTTATTAACTCAGGGGTTATTTTAGGCAAATCCATCTTGTAATCCGAGGTCTGTCAGAAGGCTCCTGTCTGGAAGAACCAGAGGCTAGAAGTAAGTGCTACTTAAGACTACTTGTAGGAGTAATTTCCCTTTTAATATCATATTATAAATCAGGTGCCTGCTATGCATCAGCAGTATGAAAGCTGGAGTAATCAAATTTAAAATAGGATGAAAGCAAAGCATGTTACTTAGCTCTGTCACATGCTGTTTCTATACTGTGTACAATGGAAACAAGCATTGAAAGTAGAAGTACATGACGTTAAATTTTATTTAGCATTTGCCTGCAGTGGATTTTCATTTAGCGACCTAGAGAGAGACTCCTACCCATTCATGCATATAGCTCTTATTTACAGTGCTGTGAATGACACGAGTCCCTGTGTAAGAGAACATATTTTTTCCAAACAGAACTATACAAGTGATGCTTTTGGTTGCTTAGAGATAACAACAGTAACAGATAGTTCCAGACTTTGCCTACTGGCTTTCTTCAGCTTGTCTGTGATTTTATTTATTTATTTAAACAATTTTTTTGTTTACAGTGGGTTTTTTTTTTTGCATATACAGAGGTCAGCACAGCACAGCAGCAGGGACTTGAGCTCCCGGGCAGCCCCGTTAGTGGGTGCCGGGCTGGCTGCAAGAGCATTCCACTAGGTGACAGTGTGGTCCTCGGAATCCACGCCGTGAAGTGATGGGAGGTATTGAACCTTGTTAGCACTGTAATCATCGTTTGAAGAAAAATGTCCCCCAGAATAATCACTAGGAAAACTGCATACAAATTACATTGTCTTTTCAGGAAAAGAAAAAAAATCCTCCATGAGTTTAAAATGCGCTAAAAATGGAACTCAAATACATGCAAGTAACATGCTGATTATAATGTCCTCACCTCAAGAGAACCAAGTATTTAACTGAGGTTAAGAACTGAATTCATATTAGAAAAGAATATTAAACGCCCAACGCCCCCCCTCCCCCCACAGTATTTCCTTTTTTTTTCTGAAGTAGAAGATGTTTGAGATTAATGGGGAGGGGTGGTGAGGAAAATCCTTCCATCTCTCCTGGTGGAAGAAGCAGAGAATCAAACAAAGTATATATACATATTTTGTGGGGGAATATCAGAAGATGGCTGCAGGAGAGATGCACCTGAGTGCTGTCCTGCAAAATGGGTCAGCCAGACTGAAATGTAAGAAGGGTTATTGGGGAGATGCAGGTTCTTGGAGCTTTCCCTTCCATCCAGAGACATGAGATGTGAAATTATCCCATCATTCAGCAAGATTCTCTGTCCTTCTGCAAATCAGAAGGAAGCTGAGATTCAAAATGAGCAAGCTGATCATGCAAGCCCACTTAGGAGGAAGCAGAGTGATGTGCTTGAGGATCAAGGAATAGGAAACTAAAATACTGGGACCCCAAATCCGGGAGGCACTTTCACACTGACGTGTTGGTGGAGATGAGTTGTGCTCTTGCTTTCAGCAAGACCACATGGTGTGTTTCCACTACATGCACTGAAGTACCTGCCTGAATTAGAGTGAGTGACAGAAGTAAGGTAACAGGATTGAGAGCAGTGTGAGATCCGGCAACCTCCTGAAACTCGTGGATCCTCTGGAAACTATTCATCACCTGAATGAAACACTTTGTGCCATGAAACAGCCTTTCTTTACATTAGTCTGCAGGGTGATTTCCTCTAAGGTGACTTAATAACATTACTAACATTTCAAGTCATCCTGAGGCTCCACCAACATCAGCATTTTCTCATCAGTAAATTTAGTCACAGCTTTTTATGCTGATTTTTTTTTTCCTCCCCCTTTTTTGGCTGCTGCTATGAGTATTCTGGGTATGGATGTGATATTCGGGAAGTTGTGTGTGTGCAGGGTGATTGCTGATATCAAGCGCGCTTCCCAAAAGCACCAGATGCGGTTCTAAATCAAGCTGAGCCTCCAGGCTTTGGGAAGTGGCTGATATCACAGAGCCTCAGGAAGACTGTAAAGAAGGATGTTGCCAAATGGCACACATCCAATTAGCTTCCTCTGTGGCATATATAGGAGAATTAGGGGAGACTTGTGGATATGGGAGACTTGTGGATGTGGATTCTTTGGGTTTTTTTCTTTCTTTTTTTTTTTTTT